>JAVQJS010117283.1:0-10138 GCA_036024795.1 Galaxias rostratus | reverse complement strand
GTTCTGGTTAATGTGACGTAAAGGCACATCACCTTATCAACACTTTGATAAAAAGGTGTAAAGTCAAATGTAAAATAAACTGTCTATAACACAATCAATATGTAATATGACACCCCAGTTCTGCAATATATCTCCTAGCGTCAGGTAACCAAACGCTTCATATCAACCTAAAATGGAGTAAATGGATCTCCTAAAAAGCCTGTATACTTTTTCGGCAGCTTAAACAATAGATATGTAATACATAAGTGCTACGTAATCAATGCAACGGTTGAGACATGAGGAAGATTGTGTTAGTCCAGGATATAGGCATGGTTTCTCAGAGGCAGTCTCAACTTTTTTTCGTCAATTGGCAAAAAAGCATAGATACTGTACTTCGGACTCAACTTTCAACTAAATTTCCCCCCCCCCAAATTCTTTGGCAACTAAATTATGTCAGACACCGAACACCTTTTGGAAGCATAGGTTCATTATGGTTGTTCGACAGCATGACCCCGCCATTTTCCTTTGTGGAGGGTCACACAGTCCTCAATCACATTTCTTTCCATACTTTCTGCTTTTAAACACACATTCATCGGTTGAAAAAAAAAGAAAGAAGAGAAAGTGAATTAAGCCCCCCCCAAAAAAACTGCTAACACCCTGGAGTTTCTAAGCATAAAGAAGACCTGCATCAGACCCAGTCCCTAGAGGAGTGACTGGAGCCTGAGGTACACCTTATCCCTGACAGACAGGAAACCAAGTTGCGGGTTGGGTGGGATCACGTTGTGGACCGTTTTTTGGGTGAAAATGCGTTGGATGGGTAACAAGGACAGCCCTCTGCTAGTGTTTGTTCCAGGTGGGGACCGCCATGGGGCCTCCGGAGGACCTCTCCACCACGATCAGCTCGTCTGGGTTGTCACGGGCCCCGTAGAGAAGCAGCAGGTCCTGGATCGCCCGTTCCTCAATCTTCAGAAGGACAGAGAGAGAGAGAGAAAAAAAGACAGAGAGAGCGCAAGAATGAGAGCGAGAGAGAGATAGAGAGAGAGAGGCGAGTGGGGTATGAGAGGAAAAAAAGGGATTGGATACAGTGATAGACACACGAGGGAAATATCAGGGAATGGAAAATAAAAGCTATTGGTTTGAGAGGCAGTGCTTTCGCTGGGGAGGTAATAATCCCTGCTCCATCCGGTCACGGTGAACACAGACTGAGGGCCGCAGACGACGTCTCTGCATTGTGGGATTCTGACTGGGGCTTAGCGGACCGGGACTAGGCTACCGTGGCGTTTTTAAAGAAAACAACTACTTGGAGGCAAGTCAATACTAGACGTCGCTGCTGAACAATACCGAGGCTTGTTGTCGTACACATGTCAGCCTAGCAGCAAGATAAGGAAGACAAAGGCCATGGCATGGACAGGGCTATCAATAAACCTTTGCGTCATGCTCGACGGTGCTCCCGGCACATAACAGCGACGCTTTGCCACGCGGCGCACGCCCCCAGAGCAAACAGAGACGAGAGGCGGGTCACCTGGATGAGAACCAGCGGCTTCTCCCGGCTGCGGAGCAGAGCGGCCTCCTGCTGTTTCTCCTCCTCCACAATGGAGGCAAAGGTCAGCGGGGACCAGCTCGGGGGACTGCCCACTGCTCCCAGCACCCACGGCCTGCAGGGGACGAGATACAGAGGTAGAGAGCGAGAGAGGGAGAGCCACAGGAGGAGTAGACGAATGGGTGTAAATAGACATGACAGCGGTAAGCCAAGGCACTGTGGACTGGGTAAAGCGATGCAAACGTGTGTGTGTGTGTGTGTGTGTAGTCACAAAAGAAAAAGGAGAAAACGGCAACACAAAAACCTCCACAAAAGACTACTTCCAACTCATGCGGCAGGCTCTAAAAACGACAGACGCTGTCCTGGGAGCCCTTGGCCTCCCTCTGTGCTCATGCATACACATGAGAAAGTGGGACGTTGAACCCACACGGCTCTGAATGATCCCTTGCGACGGGAAGCCTGGCCTTATCACTTCACATCAACATGGCCGGCTAAAACACACGAACACACGGACGCACGCAAGCCCCCACCACCAGCACCACCACTGTTTTATATTCTGAAGTCTTTTAAAGAGTACAACAGGCAGTGGGACCAGATGTTAGTGTAGACAAAGGGACAGAGCGAGAGCTGGTTGGGGTTGGTGAAGTGACAATTCTTTCGAAAGAAGGCGCTAAAAAGTTCCGACAGAGGAAGCCAGACCACACTCACCCTTCTGCAAAACAGTGACTCACACCAATAAACGTTACGAAAAAAAAATTAAAAACCGGTGTCGAGTTTAACCCTCACACTGTGTCCATTTGAGAAAAGAAGCGCGACCTGCACATTTGTGTCACAGCTACACCCTAACCTGTGACCATGCAAGCCAAAACATAAACACATGCCAGCCTTTTTGGAAGGACACACTTTTGAATGGGCCCGCCAGGTGCCCATAGAGGAGTTGAGGTCAGGGTGACAGAGGAGCTGGTGGACAGGACGGTGCATTACCACAGAGGAAAGTACACTCAGCCTTCCTGTCTCCCCCTCTCTCTCTCTCTTTCTTTGACAAGAACAACACGTTTGTTCCTCTCTGACCAGAGCCCTCTGCCTGGGCTCCCATCATCAAAGTCTCCCTCTCAGAGGGACACATCATTTTGAGACTCTGCCTTTGTCTGGCCTCCCTTCCCCAAGTCACACGGTTGCTCCATCTTCACAGTGCCTGCTGTGCACGCATGTGTGTTGTGCCGGTGTAAGCCTCACGTAAAAACTTAAGACGTCAGCTTGTGCCTCCACAGTGCCACCATGTGGACATTGGTACTCTTAGCACAATGGCTATCGACAATAATTAAAAAAAAAACGTCACAGCCTACTTTACATGCAATGTGTGCATGTGTGAGTGGGCGGGAGTGGTTCTTACCCAGCTGGTCTCTCTTGGTCGCCGGGCTCAACAGATTTGAACGTGACCCTCCTGGGAGCAGAGGGTATGAGAGGCCCCTGAACTCCAGCTGTTCCTGGAGAACCCGCCGGTCCCCCTCTGAACACCTGATTGGCCTCCTCCGCGATGACGTCCCGGAGAGACCGAGAGGGGGAGGACTGGACCGCAGACCCCCTGGGAGATCACACAGCCACATCCACCACCAATGAAAACAGAGTCCATGCTAATAATCTATCTGGTGTCAATTTACTAAATAGATGTTTTGTAGGGTGTGTGTTAAATGTGCAACCAAAAAAAAAAGAATATCATAAAAGCAAGTTTGAGTTGGTTAGGACTGTCTACAGAACCACAAGCCACCAAACCAGAGTTGCAGAGCCGGATTGCCAATTGGAGTTCAAACCCCACCGCCTTGCAGACTGACTCACCAGGCCTTGGTTGGGGTAGCGGCAGGAGCTGGTTTGGCTGCCGTGGCAGCACACTCCGAGCTGCCCTCCTTGGACGCCAAGGCCATCATCTTCCTCTGCTTCTGGGACAGCTTGAGGGGGGTGGGGGAGGTCTTGGCACTGCTGGTCACGATGCTGTGGGGAGACACAGGCTCGCTGTACTGGAGGATTGCCAAAGGCTTAGGAGACCGACAGGACTCAGGGGCACGCTTTTTCTGACAAAGACTCTCCACTTGTGACACCACTTTTTTGGGATAGGTGGGTTATGTGGTGCCATCCATGCCAGTGTTTGATGAGAAATAAAAAAAAATGCTGCCACAAAACAGACAAAGTACCTTCCAGGGCTTTTTGGCGTAGCTCCGAGGCTGGGATGATGGTTGGCCTCCATGTCCATAATGGCTCTGAGGTCAAGCACTGGAGGGGGACGAGCAGGACTGGAGGAAAGGAGAGCCAAACAGTCAGACACGTGGCATGGAGCGGTACACCATTGCTCGACTGTTTATTTTTTTTAGGTCCTGGGTCCAGAGTATTGTCACACACCTGGCTAGGGGATGGGTCTTTGGGATAGGCTCTGGAGCAGAGCGATGAGGGGGGACAGAGAGGCCGCTCCTGGGCGTGGTCGGAGTGCTCGGTGAGGCGTTCAGCCTCTGACTGACAGCCCTCTCATCCTGCGGACAAAAACACGGTCAATGAAGAGAAAACCGGGAGTGTATGAAGTCCAGGAAGGTGGATTCCATCAAAAAACAGAAATAGAGGCAGCCTGAACGCAAGCCAAACGGCAGAACTCCAGAACAAATACGTCAGGGAACAGTCCCGTCACCATAATACACACTAACATGTAATACATGTTGTGCAGCTTCCTCCAGAGAGTACGGCCTGCAGTGTGGATGCTACGTCAGTACCTCCATCCTATCTTGTGAGACGGGGGACTGCAGGTCTCTGGGGCTGCCCGCCCCGCCGTAGCTGCAGTCGGAGTCGGATGTCACCAGCTCATGGAGAGACTCAGTGGAGTTGGTCTTTCCAGACTTCTCCAGGCTTACTGGAGACACCACAAAGACATCCACAACAATGACATAATGACATGTGTTCACATATTGACCATTTGAAACGCATAATTGAGACAATCTAAAAAGGGCTTACATGGTTCACAACAAAATCCCTACAGCAGCTTCACTAACTATTCTGAAACTGCGTGTGTGTGTGTGTGTACCTGACACAGGAGGGCTGTGGATGATATTGGACAGAGTGTACCCCCCTGAACTGTCGGACCGGCGCCTTGGCTTCCTCTTGGCCTTCAACTTGGCTTTCTTAAACAGAGTTTCCCTGCGAGAGGAGAGGCGAGGATCAGAAAGGGTGTTGATGACAGACCACTCTGCTAAAGGCACGCCGACGCATCAAGGCACTCTGGGTGACTGGTGTACCTGCAGCACGGCTCTAGGTCCTCGTTGGGGCTGAAGGAGGAGTCCAGGACCTCGTCCTCGTACACACTGAGGTCAGGGGCGTCGGGGTACGGGGTGATGTGACGCCTCTGCATGGCCGGGATCTACGGGGTGGGGTGGTGGAAATACATCAGAATCTTCACGCAATAGGTTTTTGATAAGTGAGCTTGAAGACAGGTAGCCAGGCAGCCACCCAGACACTCACCATCCTCCTGTAGGCGGCAGAGAGCTCCAGCAGCACCTCATCACTCAGCACGTCCAACACTCTGGAGGGCCGGGCACAACGGAGGTGTTAGGAAACGGGAGACCAACATAGTGGTGAGACAGCAGGAAGAGAGAGAGCACAGAGACCAAAACAGTTCTAAAACAGAATTGCGGGGTCGTCGTATAATGACAGAACAAAGACCAACACTTCATGGCCATCTGTAATCTTTGTGCTGGAAAGTATTGAAATCACACATGAAAACACAAGATGGCGGCTCACTTCAACTCGAGCAAGGCGGCCATGTTGAGAACGATGAACTGCAGGCAGGAGAGCTTGAGCTGCTCAGCATTGTACATGGTCGCAAACTCCAGCAACTCGGCGGCATTCTTCAGAGTCACTGGGGAGAGAAGACTCGATTGAAACCACAAACAGGGTTGCGATCCACGAGGCAGGTATGGACTGTTAATGAGCGAAAACAAGGAAAGGAGAGGAAGAAGGGAGCGAAAGTGGAGAAAGAGCAGATGAGACTCACGCTTCTCAGTGATGGCCCCCTCGCATATCTCCTTGAGTCGAGTGATGAGCAGCTGGTCGGCCACTACCAGCACGTTGCACACAAACTCCACATTCACGCTCTCTACAGCAAACACAATGGACAATCCATGAAAACAAGATTCTTATGGTGCACATTTGAAAGAAGATCGATTTGCTTCATTGGGGGAGGGACGTGTACCTTTGATAGTGGGGGACTCGTCTGTGTAGATGTATTCCAGTATGACGTGGAGGATCTCTGAACTGGTAGGCATCTCCAACGCACTGCAGGAAGTGGCCTGTGGGAGGCGCAAAATATCAACATCTTCAGTTGACAAGAAGAAGAGAGAGCACTTCAATTGGGGCAAAAGTCTTGGGAAAAACCTGAGCAACCAACATACAGTCAAATGTGTCATACCTCAATCCATGGATTCCCCAGCATGCTGTTGAAATACTCTGCGGAAATAAAAATAAAAAAACATTAACAGTAAGAAAAACATCATAAAGTTAAAACAGTCACAGTCAAAAAAATCTTTGCTCACCAAGTCGGGCGCACAGCACAGCTTTGTGACATGGAAAGTCTTTCCCATCTTCAGACCTCAGCGTGACATCACACAGGTAGGAGCTGTGAAGAAAGTCAGGATAAAAATACAAATAAGTTCAAACTCGCGTCACAACCATAGTCACATTCAACACAGTGAAATGTAATAGGAAATACCCCTTTTTTGGATTAAATTTGGGTCGGTTGCCAGTCTTCTTGTGCACAACGTCGATCATCCCATTTTCAAACTTCACACCATCCAGTCTGAAAAAAAAAATCCAAATGTTATCAAAACAACCCGCAAGTTCTAAAACACATTTTCCAGTTGAGAACCAAAGTGCAAGCATTCACTCGTGCTCACCGTGCTACCAAACTACCAATGCCAAACTTCTTGGCAACGGTCTGCAAGGTCTTCACAGGGTTGGCTCCACCGTCGTTGGCTCCAGCCTTGCCTCCCTTGCCCTTCTTCCCAGGCTTGGGGCCTTTGCTCTGGGCCTTATCCCCGGCACCCTTGGGTTTGGGGGGCAGGGAACGGTAGACGTCCAGGGCAGAGCGACCTCGCAGGCCCTTGTGGAAGTCCAACTCTTGCAGGCTGCTGATCAGCTGCTCCGTCTCTGGCTCCTGGTTCTGGTTATGATCCAGGGGGGCCCCGGCGGCTTGGGGCCGGGCCCCAGGCTGCAGCATCAGGCAGGTGTCCGTGTAGAGGAAGTTGAGGACGTGCTCCAGCATCTCC
Organism: Galaxias rostratus; assembly: GCA_036024795.1. Lineage (NCBI taxonomy): Eukaryota > Metazoa > Chordata > Actinopteri > Galaxiiformes > Galaxiidae > Galaxias > Galaxias rostratus. The sequence continues at coordinate 3,319 of JAVQJS010117283.1, read as the reverse complement.
GGGGGGAGCGTCTTCCAGACGAGAAGGTCGCACCCCGAGGCGTCCTCGCTCCTCCTCACCTCATCTTCCAGGCCCTCGTCGCCCGCCCCGCCGCGCTCCACAAGGAACTGCTTCCGGAAGAACTCGGACCTCATGGAGAGGACATACTTGTGCGCGGGGAAGGTGCGCTCGCCGGCCTGCAGGGTCACGTCGTGGATGCTGTCCGTCTCGTCCGCTTCCTCCAGCAGCCTCTGGAAGTGCTGGGAGAAGGAGGATGGCGACACGGTGGGAATCTCGTACAGACTGGACAAGGAGAAGGGGAAAGGTTACCTTCTAAAACCCTGCAAGCCAAAAGGCAACTAAAAGTCAGGATGAAACATTTATCCACAGATTGAAGTCACCACTGCGATAAGGTGGAGCACCTGGTCTTGGGGTCGGACTGCAGGGCCCCAAAGTTGCGTCCCTTGGAGTCGACGGTGATGCTGACGGCGCGGTGAACAAAGGGAAGCTTCTGTAGACGGATCCGCTCGTACACCACTCCACCCTCAGGCTGCCCACACACCTCCACCCCAGCGTCTGAAAGTCCCAAAGAATGAAACTCATGAAACAGAGGTGCTTGAATATTTACATAAAAACAATAACTATGCAACTCTGTTTATGATTTCCCCGCAAAACACTGTATTACTCCACGTTCAACTGTAACAACTAATTTGGTCCTTATGAAATAACACAGCATGCAGGCTGGATTGTTTTCATTTGAAGTAATTTGATTTTGTGGAACCCTGCTCTACTTATTGGATGTGTGTATCACTCTGCGCACAATGACGAGGTCTCCGCTCTCCCTCACCTTTCTTTTCACAGTACTTCCTGTACTCTCCAGCCCACTGCCCACTGAAGCCCTCCCCTTCCTGCGTGACAAACATCATGTTGTTCCTGCTGAGCGCTATGTCTGTCATGAACACCTGCCGACCGTACGCCCACCTGCACTGTCTCAACGCGCTGCCGGACGAACGCCAGCAGAAGACCTGGAAGGAGTCAAAGAAAGCAAAAAGATGCAGTATAGTAGAAGAAAATGAGTGGCAAAGGGAAAGAACCAGGCGTATTCTGGAATATATGAAATCTATGAAGTCTATTCTGATTGTAACCCAGCCCCTCTTACTCTGCCAGCTTCATCCAGCACCAGGATGGCCACCTTCTCCCCCATGCCATCGTTTAAGATCTGGGGTTCCGCGCGGTGGTCAAGGCTGCCTCCACTCAACAAGACCTTCTTGATGTTTAGTTGCCTGGAAACGGAAAAATAAGATGACATTAGATGGCAAAGAGCAGTTGAGTCACGGTAATACTTTCATATAGCTGGACATTATTAAAATGTAGCAGCAGCTTATCGGAATTTGCTTTTTAAAAATAATAATGGTTTCTATCTATGGCTTTTCCTTAAACAAATGCAATGCCTAGCTTTTCACCTGGAGGCAAGTTTCTTGCACTGGTAATCTGCAAGCAGGTAAATGTCGCCTTTCTCTGTCACGACTACCGTTGCCCCGTTGCTAGCTACTGCCATGGCGATGGTGGCATCTTTGTGATGAAGGGCTGACACCTGACGGGGGGCTATCACACTCCTCTCCCCGTTGGGGTCCAGCAGGTAGCCTGGCCACAGTGACATTTAGACATGCATTATGCAAAATGGGTGTCAACTGAAAACAGCAGCACACCGTTCCATTGTATTGGATCATACAGGTTCTGGCGTTAGAAGTGGCTTATTATTTTCATTTCAAATATTTAGGGAGGGAACGCAAAACTCATGATACCATGTTGTAAAAGCAACGGTAGTACAGCAGATTAAAATATATATGTGGCCAGCTACGTATGTAGAAAGGCTACTCTTTTATTGCGAGCTGGTATTGTGACACTAGAGCGCGTAGCTAAAGGCAAGCTTATTAGATACAATTAAAATGTCTAACGATTGTCACTTACCCAGCTGTCCTCCGTTGAGGCCCATTGTGTACACAGCCTCCCGGGTCCACAGCACTGTGTGGAATCTACCTGCTGCTACTCCAACAATAGTCCGGCCCTTAAGCGTTTTGGAGGACACCTGCGATACATAGCACAGGGCTACTGTCAACTCTGTTACCGGCCACGTTAAACCCAGACATAGATGAGTCCGGGTCGAGATAAATTAAAACACATCCTGATGTAAGTGCGGGAAAGAGACTGCATGTGTGGGTGAGGGAATGACTGAATGGTTTGGGGGGCGCGTGCCTCAGGTCCTCCCTCACCTGCTTGGGGACGTGTGCGGAGGCGGGCGGAGGGTTGAGGCCCAGCTGGTGGAAGGTGTTGAGGCCGAAGGTGTAGACGTAGCCCTCCTCGGTCAGCACCACCGTGTGGTCCTTGGCGGCTGCCACCTGGGAGCAGTGGTGGGACAGCAAGCCCTCCACCACCCTGGGGACCTGGGGCGCAGAGAACGGGGCACAAATGGTTGCGAGGACCCGAGAATGAAGCTAATGGTGCCATTTTCCTGTTTTTACAAAACAGGTTTATTCTCCCAGAAACTATGTGCAACGGTTATTGAAGAAACCGGTTATTGAAGTTTATGTAATCATATCTAGGAGAGAAAAAAAAAAGCTAATCCAAGCATATGCAAAAGACCAAACTAAAATTCAAAATGTAAAGTGCATATAGAGTATTCGTTCCGAAACCTTCCTTAGTATTGCGATACAAGTGAGCCGTGTGTAATAAAGTACACTGTTGAGCAATGACACGGCGTAATAATGTTTCTGCGGAGGTCATCGAGTTCTGAACGCTCCGCAGTAGGGCAAACAGACGTCTCACCAGATAGGTCTGTTCATCGCCATGTCCCAGGCGTCCGCCCTGCCCGTGTCCGCAGGTAAACACCTGCCCCTTCTGAGACAGGAACACAGAGTGGAACTTGCATAGAACCACCTGACAAAGGGAGAAATTAAAACACAATTAAACATCTCTGTTCATATTGGCAAGTCATAAAAGCGGAGAAGCGCGTCATCAATCAAGACGGGATTCAGACTTGCTGTGAGTCATCGAGTCAAACACAATGCGCTACTCGTCACAACCAACAATACATAGGTATCAGAGCACGGGCGTTGTTCTCTCAGTAAATATTCATCACGGAAATGGTGATTCAATACTGATTAAAAGGCATTTGAAGAATGTCTTTCCATTTCCCCGATCAAGAATGGTGGTAGAAATAGTAAAATAATAAGTGTGTGAATACTGTCCAGAAATGGTAAAGCCAACATCATTACTAATGCATCAGTCCCCTTAAGCTCTCAATAGAGCACTGGGATGTTTCATGGAGTATCACATGGAT
>JAVQJS010117262.1:0-17570 GCA_036024795.1 Galaxias rostratus | reverse complement strand
AGACAATTGTTGTTGTTTTAAACTAGAGGTCTATTGCTGTAATTTAGTACCATTTTCGTTGACATGAGTGGTTTACACAGATCTACTAAAGTAGGGAATATTCTTTGCATGTAGCCTATCATAAGTTGTGTTGACGCTCACTTACGTGGATGATCTATTGTTATTGTTGCAGGGTTTCATGACGCCATTAGATAGTAAAAGTAATGTGACTTAAAGTTCTGCGTTAACTCCAAATAATTACGACATAACCATTCCACAATCCAAACTGCTTGTATGTCGATGATGATAAACACTTTTCATTGAAATTGAAATTTAATTTAATCAGATGCCCCTACCACCTCATCTGGCTCCTTTCGTCGCGAAGGAGCAGCGGCTCTACTTACGACACCTCCTGGGCGGCCAAGCTTTTTAACCCTATCCCTAAAGCTGAGCCCAGCCACCCCACAGAGGAAACACATTTCAGCCGCTTGTACTCGCCATCTTATTCTTTTTGGTCACTACCCAAAGCTCATGACCATAGGTGAGGGTTGGAATGTGGACCAACTGGTAAATCGCGAGTTTCACCTTTCGGCTCAACTATTTCTTCACCACGTCGGTCCGGTACAGCGGTATTAGTCGGCTGAACAAGAACCCGCGATGCATGACTTCCCTCGCTTGGGGCAGCAACTCAATCCCAGGCCGGAGAGAGCACTCCACCGTCATGAAAATAAGCATTCACCCTCCAGCACAGACCAGCAGGCACATCTCTGCTCATGCTCCTGTCCAACAACTGCAAACATCTTTCCACTTTCTGGACATTGTTTTCACTTCTTAATTAATCCTCAACAAAGAAGTATATTCAAGAACAACATATTACATCTAGTCTTTGTTGAGCTGACACCACAGCAGAGAGGCAATGTGGACACACTTTTGTCATTGTTCGAGCCAATGTACATTCAGATAGGGCCCCAGTAGGCCACAGATGCAAACCAGAAGTGCAAACTGTGCAATAAACGCACTCAATGGCAGTGTAGGGATATTCACAACTCCCTGTGAGATACTTTACAGAAACTGCCAAGTGTCACAGTTTGGGAAATCTAGACCACAATTTTCTTTTTCAGTGTGGTAGAACATGTTGACTGGAAAAACAAGTATGAACAATTATCACAATGATATAAATAGTTTAGTGGAAAGTGGTCTATTAGACCCCAGATATTTCAGTGTGATTCCAAACACCAGTGGCTACTTCATAACTGTAAACTGTTAAACTTCACTTTAATGCTTTTTTGCTGTGTTTTGATAATAAAACTGAAGCTAATCAATGGCAGTTTTTTGTTTACAATGATTATTATGTCATTCTATAGTCCCAAAATTTGGTTTGAGTGCCATTCTTGATTATCCTCAGTTGTACTGCATCTGGGAATATGTATTCGTTCTGTGTACTACCAGAAAGTACTGCAATATTGGTTAAATATTAAGATATCAAAAACTGCACTAAAAGACCCTGGTTTTCCCGCCGGTTAAATGTAAACTTTGGCCATGTTTGTGAATCTAAGTGATATACATTGGTAACATTATCAGTACCAAGCTAACGAACAGCTGGGATCTAGTAAAACTGTTGCAATGGGCTCGTTTTAATTATCAGGGTAAGGCTATTTATATTGCAGATTTCAAACACTTTCTATTCAAATATTTTAATACATAATTTAGAACTTAACATGCACTACATGGAGCTTTAGGTAGCTTATAAGTTGCCGTGAGAAAAACCGGACCGTTGGTTTCATCTGTTGTTTTCCTCTATGTCCACCAAAGCATTGGCTTTATAAAGATTACATTGTGGGGTGTGTACCGTATTTGTGACCACGGATGCGTGCCTGAAAAATCAGTGCATTACGAAAGCAAAAAAAAAAAGGATTTATATATCAGATGGTTTATTGCCCTAAGGTTTGCAGAGCAGTCATTTGCAGATCTGCTACTCGTAGTCAGTTAAAAATAAGATCATCATTGTCATCATGAATGAGATGTAGGCTGTAATATAGGAGTTTGTAGGGCAGAAAGCTTTGGCTTTTGCAAGATCAATTGGGAGAGAACTGTGGATGGAGATAGGCTACTATTGTTTTCCCTATTTGAACGAGAAAATGCTTGTTTATTTGAGTACCAAATCGAGTAAAAACGTAGTGGTATGCCATTTTAGTTGCAGGGCGAGAGCAACAGGCAGTCACTTTCAGACTGGGAAGACTGCAACCAAAAAGAGCATAATATGGGCCAACTTCAACTACCAGTTCCTAATTGTGCAGGATTTGAATATATGATATATTTGTCCAATCGTCCAACCTTAGTTGTTAGCACAACTTCCTGCAGAACCAAACGTTCCGTTATCGCCAATAGTGGTGAAATGACTGCATTTTGTAATGTGTTTCTACCAACAGTGACTCCAATAGAGTTATATATAGCACGCAAATATGTACTGCAGTTCAGACCATATTTATTAACAGAGGATGCTTAGGGGGGGATTATAATAATAATTAATAATTATAATAATTATCTGCTCACACAGGTAAATAATGTGTAGCATATTACAAATAGGCAAGTTTTTAGGTTTTCTGTTTAAAACTGATTTTACATGATTCATGAGTTTGATGTCAACTTTGGTCCTCCTGATCTGATTACTTTTTACAATATAGTACGCTCATGAAAAGGCAATGGATAATAATTTCCTCGTACGAGTTTAAACGCACTAACAAATGCCTTTTGACATAAATCTAGCGCTATGTGTTCTAACACTGCCCGTTGACAAGCCAAATCTTCTGCAAAGACATGTATCGGCTTCAGCAGTCTTGCAAATACATGTTCAAACCGCTGCAACTTTTGTCTGCGACATTCTAAAACCATTTGATTGTGAATCTTTCATTTGGGCTTCAGCTGTATTTAAGCGTAATATACTGCAATGCGCAAGACGTGGGCACTGGAAGAGAATCAATTGGAAAACCTCAGACATTGTTAGAGCACCAGAAATAGGCCTAACAATAATAATGACTTTGCGATAACTGTGTTTGATGATCATTGTGCATAACATAAAAAGTGCAACAATGCCATCTAATTAATTTAACAAATATTATTATTAATAATAATAATGATAATAAATATTGTTATTAGGATTGAGATTATGTCCAATAATTATGAATAAATGTATCACCTACAGTATGTAAACTTATTTTATAAAAGACAGTTTCTGTAACAAGAGCAGGCTATTCCTCAAACTTATATTTAAATAACCACTGGCTACCAATGCCCCTCTGCACATGCTTTCACAACTCATTTCTCAAGCATTTACACATTTTCTTTTGGAAAGTGTGAACTGCAATTGCAGACCATTGAATAACACCACAATTATATGTTGTATAGCGCTTATAAGCAACACCTGTAAGCGGAAAAAAAATAAAATAAAGCAAAAGCAGACAGTGCTAATTTTAGCTTCTGCAAAGTGGCAAGCCATGGGTGTCTGCGGTCAGAGCAAAGCGGCGATACAATAGAAACATTTGAGAAATTTGTATTCCAACATAAATTTTGTGTTTGTTGTCTTAATTAGGAGGGATGACACTAGGGAAATGGCTGTTAATAGTTGTGCTACTAGTCAAATACGATAAGAAGAAGAAATCTGCCAGGTGCAGTGGTGACCCCAAGCAACAGCATAATACTGTATAGTTAATAATAATATTAATAATATTGTATTAATAATAATACACTTTTGGTTATGTGTCAGTGCTGGTAATGGTTAGATTCCATAAGGGCATAGACACAAAACCTATACAATTAGATTGTCTAATAATAATTAATGTTGATGAATAATGTTGGATTAGGCCTACTATTTATTTGTGATATTTAGGACAACCCCCCCCCCCCCCCCTCTCTAATTCTGATTTGGAAATCAATTTCTATTGCAATAATGAAAGCTTTGAACCATTTCATTTAAGTCAAGTCAGCCCTACAAAACAATGATAGGAACTTGTAAGTGATTTGCAATGAAAACCATAAACAGCAAACATCTACTATTTGATATGGATATACATGGAGAAACATTCTTAATTTATAAATGTACATTCTGTCGTTTTTGCACAGATCACTAGAATGGTCATAACATACAATTATACGTTTAATTAATTTAGTAAACACTTTATGTTCTAATTTGTTGTTTTCTTTTTTTAATACGCAAAAGCTTTTGGAGACAGGGTGGATACCCTAAAACAATCACATTTGTATCATATTTTTTTTGTATAAATTAGTTATTCATAATGGTGTATAAACTTTAAATGTGTGATGTAATTTGAAAACACAACAAGGATTTATGTTTTTTAAGTCCGTATCTTTTAATACAGATTGGTATTTCAGAACTTTGGGGCTCAGGCCAGAAAGGGTTAAGTCATAGAATTGTGCAAAAGTTTAACTAGGCTTGTAGTAACACAAATGTAACTCTGGTGTCATGACGATATTGATCGTACTTACTTAGCTAGCAGATGCCAAAGGTTTTTCTTGATTTAATTATTTGTTCTTCTCTTGTTGCAAAGAAAGCAATAGAATTAGCGTTTTGAGTGTTTTGAAAAGCACTTTATAAATATAATGTATTATTAATTATGTTATTATGAGTCAGTAGGTTTTTATTCACACTTATTTAAGCAACGAGGGACGCAGCACTTTGTCAAGTTGACAAGACTTACAGGCACAGCCAATACAGACTAGCACTGGTGGCTAGGACCCGGAAAGGGTCAAATTGAAGATTGATACGTCACTACTTAACATAATAGGAAATAGGTATGTGACATCGCTATAACAATGTCGGACGTTTTGAACGGCGAGCCACAATCAAAGACTGTAATGCGTCTAGAACTAGAGTGTCTTGGGAATAATTCAATCTTCCAACTCTGACAGTAAAAACCTTTCTATGGCGGATTGTAACAGCCAGTCCCACAGCCACCGAACCCGAGGGGTTTGATATTTTTCCAACATGGAAAGGGCTAAATGGGGACCAGGTAGCCAACATCAAAGAGAAATGACAAATTACATGAATTGCTGCTGTGAAATGGAGAAGCATCACTCTTCAGCCCCCCTCCCCCCTTGTGCTCATTTCTTTTTATTTTTGACGATATTCATCGTTTTGATAATTTACTAATCAATAGAACTTTACATTTTGCTCTCATCTGTGCTCTCTCCTCTTTCTGAATGTATAGTTACATTAGTTTTTAGATCCCTGTTGTTCTGCTAAACATCCTTCCTGACTGCTAAACTCAGGTTACAACATTAGCACAAACAAAACTTTGTAAAATATGGAGCAGAAAATCACAAGCAATGGTCATTTTTTTTGCCATAATGGTGAAGATAGAGGAATTCAGGCTCTATTATATTACACTCCTAAATATTATATTATATTACACATACTAAATGCATGTTTTAGACTTAAGAAAAGGTTATCAACGAATACTGTTAGTCAAAAATATTTCTTGACAAAATAAACAATACTAGCGAGAAGGCATTGTGAAACCACACAGTGAGAGGAGTGCACTTTGGTATCAGGCTTGTTATACTAGCTTGTCGTCGGGGAGGCTTAAAAACGCTCTGAAGTTAAGCTTTGTGGAGAGAACCTGCCAACTAAGCCTAACTCCTTGCAGGCATTTATAACAGCGTTTCCTCCTTGGCGGTACCAGCTCTTCAAAATATATTATAAATATTCAGTGTCTGAGTGTTTTGAAAAGCGCTTTATAAATAGAATGTATTCTTAATATTATAAATATTACGTCTACAGACCATTTCTTTCATTTCATTCATGGTTTGTTTTGATGCTATTTTGAGGGGCTAGTCAAAAGTGAGGGCAACCTGGACAAGGGCGAAGTTTAAAAAAATTATCGAGATGGTTCTTTCTCACTTTTGGGCGAGCATGGTGGCGCAGTAGTTAGCACTGTTGCCTCACAGCGAAAAGGTCCTTGGTTCAATCCCCACATTGACCCAAAGACCTTTCTGTGTGGTGTTTGCATGGGTTTCCTCCGGGTACTCCGGTTTCCTCCCTTAGTCCAAAAAAACACATGCCTCATCCTCCTGCCAGTGCCCTGACCAGTCACTGACAGTTAATCTGGAGTTGGACTGCGTGTTCCATGTGTGTGAAAAAGACGTAACATTTGTTGGGCAAATTGGCTGCTGCGGTATCACTCAGACTGGGTGCAGTGTTTGAAAGCTGTCAGTGTATGATATTAATTGGTGATCTAATCGTGTAAAAGCGCATTGAGTGTCTTGATAAAGCGCTTAAAAAAACAAAATAAAGTGCATTATTTTATTATTATTATAATTTTTCAAGCTTGGCTTTCAGATCTAGTCATGTCATTAGGTGTGCTTTCTCAGAATGCACAATGTGAAATTCTTCTTAAAAGCTTGTCTGGAACAAGTGCAGCAAAAAACTTAATGTGACAATGAAACTGAATGGTCTGGCTGGACATGTGCAAAATTCATATTTAAATACATATATTTTTAACATTTACAAAAGTGATACTAAGAACTTGTTAATATAGACCACCGGTTGTTTCATTATTAGTATCACTCCGACAGCACTGACATCATTCAATTATGACAGTTCATCACATTAAAACGATGTATATGTGTGCTCTTTCTGTTTAAAATTATAATACAAGTTTTACTATTAGTCATTACAAAATTCTACACTTTGTTTAAATTTTAAGTTTATCTGATAAAGTATGTCAAATGTAGGTGAATGTATTTTTACACCTATCGAATGCGCTTTTCCATGAATTGTGAACTGATTTAAAAATGTATGATCCTAAACAGTTATTGCCTTAAGCCCTAAACCTCTTATAAACAATTGTTCTAATTTTGTGCTATTTAATTAACAGTTGGATTATTTTTCGTTGCATGTATGCAGGTACTGGATGTTTTTGGGGAACTAAAAAGCTACGCTGTGACTTAATGCAACCATTGATTGATGAACAACCACGACGCTTTCTACTGAGAATCATCCTTAAGATTCTGTTTTTATAGAGTCTTGCAAAGGATTTAATCCAACAAGTGATGTAAAGCATCTTTATTGGCAACAAACCAATATCTATCTGTGACACTGAACGTATTGCCATGGATTTTCAGCAGTCTGATGTGAATGTTTGCTTAGAGCCGCAGCCCTCTGCAAAAATTCGTAAAACCACTTTTCAATTCTTTAGAGTTCAGAAAGGCTTTTTCATCATTCCTACTTTATTTGGTGGGAGTAAACGACTGAAGAAACTGTCTTTGAAAAAAGGAATCAGCGAAACGCATGACGGACTTTGCAAAACGAATGATAGGCTTTGCAAAACAATTTACGAAGACGATTTGAAAAGTGAATGTGTTTCAGATGAGGGTTTTAAGAAAAAACACCAGAAAGATTGGGTTGAAAATATTCTCAAAAGTCACTGTGAATTTGGTCAAAGCACTAAGGATCAAAAGTCTTGGTCCCTCCCCCGTCCAAAACGAAGCTTCAGAGGGCTTTTCAATAGTTTAAGACGACATAAAAAGAATCAAAATGTTGAATTTGAAAACAAAATAGTACCTATATCTGTTCAACATGACAACAACCCAGATATCCTTAATGCACAGGCAATTTCAGACAAAAGTAACATACAATGCCTAAAAGGTTTGTATAAACCTAATGTGCCTGACTTTGCAACAGCAGCATGTGTGAATGTTGCTCCTGTATGTAGTAATGTTGATGCAATTGTATTTGATAACCATATGTACGAGCAACAAAGCCTGAATATAGAGACAGGGGAAGAGATTAGGAATACCAAGTACCCAGGAAGATTTATTGAGAGTTCCGCTGGAAACAGAAACTCTTTCTCAAGTTTTGGGAATACTACAGAGAACTGCACATCTGATCAGATAAACCTAATTTATGGAGATGGTGAGTCTTTGAAGAGTTTTGACTCTCTCACTGGATGTGGTGATATAATAGCAGATCGAGATGATGGCAGTATCACAGAAAGTTATGTGTCGGAAAAAATAAGTAGCAGTGCAGTCAAAAGGAGCACCTGTCATGTTACTTACCAGGGTGGGGGAGAAGAAATGGCAACCCCATTTGAATTTGATGGAAGCTGTCTCCAACACCGCTGGGGGAATGAAGGACCAGAGCAAATATATTTTTCCTGTAACCAAAGCCAAGGCCTCTTGGAGCAGAGTATAGGTTTAATGACTGTTGAAGAACAGCCAACTTTTAAGGACATTGTCCATACCGATGAAGAAAGTTCTGTATCACATGCGTTTTTAAAGGTTTCTGCTGATTTAAGGGGACATCCTGTCTCTGGTGAAATTGATCAATTGCAAAAGGAAAAAGCGAAGCTGTACCAAATTCAAGAGTATTTTCTCAGTTCAAAAGGCATGCACAAACGATTGAAAGACCTATCGGATGAAGTTCCAGATGTAAGTACGCAATTAAATACAGATGAAAAAGCCTCAGTAATTGAAAAACAAATTATACCTTTGTATTTTGATCAAATGGAAAACACAGCACATGCCCTAAAAGAGGATAGTTTTAAACTGTCCAGTGTTGCAAGTTGTGAGAAAATACCAAGAAACTTATCACATGTTAAGTCAGATTTGGAAGCTTCAGAGGAATTGTGTACATCAAAAGAACCCAATCAAAGTGAAATAAAGCCTATTCCTAGACCATACAGAAGTGTCAATGATTCCCAAGTAACAGGTGACTCTGATGAGGACCAAAGTATTTCCTTCTCCCAAGCTCTTTTTGACTTTACAAGACATTCCAATATGTTCAGAACTTCAACCCATTGCACTGCTGGCTCTGAAATTAGTGCACCATTTTCTCAGAATATGGATGCCCTTCCTGCCATTGTCACATTTGATGTAGTGAACATGCATAATGAAGGACAGTATGATGAACAAATGGAAAACTATATTGCTTCACCATATCAAGTATTTCATGAAAATCAAATGTTGGAGCTTAATTGCAATCGTTTTTTTGGTAATGGAAGGGCGATTGCCAATCTGCTATGCAGTATAAGCCTTACGAGGGTCAATCAGTCCATGTCTAGTCCCTTAGCTCTAAAGAGAAAGGGTAGATCCCTGGACACAAAGTCTTGACTTTGATATTCTTGGCATATATGTAGAGAGGAGATCTGTACTCAAGTTTCAAGTTAGTGCCCTCAAACAGACAGACTGCAGTGTCCCTACTACTTTGTGTAAAGAATGGTCCCCCAAACAAATTAGGGACACCCAGGGGAAACATGCAGTACATGTATACATTCTGGCACCCGTTAACAGAGGCCTTTTAGTCTTACTACATCCATCCATAATCAGAACTGCTTATCCTATGCAGGGTCACAGGGGGGCTGGAGCCTATCCCAGCTGACTTCGGGCGAGAGGCGTGGGTACACCCTGTACAGATTGCCAATCTATCGCAGGGCTAGTCTTACTACAATCAACTAAAAATACTACTGAAAAATAAATTCAACCTTGTTCATCAAAGGTTAAACGTGTAATTTGATCTGATTTATCTCATAGCACTGTGCTATAAACTCTCCCTGTAAATGCTATTTCAGAAAACATTTCTTATAGCTGTTTGTCAAAATCAAATATTTCTAGAATCGCTTGCGAGATAAGATTCAGTGATAATTGTAGGTGAAGGATTTTTTTACAGAGCAAATATTGCGTCTAAATTCTGCAGTCCACATAGTAAGAACAGACCGGTTGGAATCGCCCAAGGAATGCCTTAAGTCTTATGAACGTATGTTTCACCAAAAATAAATTTAATTCCACAACATAATGCAATGGCTCTTCATATAACTTCCTAGATTGTTTAAGTATTCAGTTGTATGTTTTACTCCTTTGCAATGTTTGACTTTTATATAACCCTTAGAATTTTAGCTTTTACAAGTTTTTTTTATGGATTCTTTTTTCTAGCAGTATATCACTGTGCTTTTTAATATGAAAATATGACTTTCTATTGAAATTGCACAATCTGAGTAAATGATATGAAGTTATGTCACCACGTTGTGTTAAAAATAAAGGTGGGTTCCTTTTGTTTCTCACTTTAATGTTATGGGCTCTCCTACCTAGTGTGATCAATAATTGACCAGCTGTTGCCTTTTTTATTTACTATTGTTAGGAAATCGTCTTTGCTTATATGATATGAAATAAAGTCATCTACACTAGTAAAGGATTTTTTTTTACGATTATTACCTCTTCCTGGCTTCACTTGGGATTTGTAAGGCTGATCGCTAGTTAGTTTATGTCAGTTAGAGATATTAAGTTAGTAACTACAGTTGTTGTAGTTACTGTTAAGACAAGATTATATATATATATATATATATATATATAAAAGATTAGATTTTATCAGAGCTCAAGACTAACCGCCATTTAGTGCCAAATTGAATTCAAACTTAATCACAGGTGGTGATGCTAAATAAATAACGCATACATATTTTTGGAACATGGCAAATCTGACAATACTATAACACACAAACAAATAACAATGTCATTTACGAAAAGATATTCTCAGTAAAAAACAAAACATGTATGGAACAGCAGGGATCCTGCTCCTGTTTAAGATACGGAGTCCAACTAAAATTAGAGCCTGAAACTAGTCATATAAATACATTTTTTACTGCCACTGTTACTCCCACATGTCTTCAGTTTTTAAGTGCAGTTAATAGTAGGATCAGCCAACCCCTTTTTAATTGCCCTTGTGTATCGACCCCAGAAAGGATAAAGACTATCTTACAATTTGCTGTCTTAGATTATGCGTAACTGCAAGACTTGATTATTTGTTATTTGAATATCCATGACTACTGCCTGTCCAAATCACTAGCAAGTAATTTAGTTAATTTAATTCATTATCTTAATCTTACCCCACACAGTACCTATCCAACTCATAACATTGGGCATGTTCTAGATTTCTTCCTGTTTTCAGATTTTCCCAAACACAATCATGATTAACTAATCTAATTAACCCGTCTTTTAGACCATTGTATGACTGTTTGATACAGATTCTTCTTGTGTTCTGCTCTTTCTACATAAATACAGCTGTGGTCGATAAGTCCTTTTGCATTTTCTGTTGCCCCTAATACCTACATTACTGAGGCCACTCCTCATTCATTTTGACCTCCTCTGATTCTGTTGCTTACCTCAAAATAAAAGCCTAAGCCAACATCCGTGGCTAAATTACATACAAGAGCCTTGATGAGGATGCAGAAAGGTTGAGTATAGGAGGAAACTTAACTTCAAATTTCCTTTGACATCAGTGGCAAGATACTAATCCAGCTTCGGGAGGCTGTCGAGGCGAGGACTAAATATTTTTCTGATCTAACTCAACGATACATTTTAAAATGTAAGGAATTTGCTACCTTTTTGTCAGTAAAATTCTACTCATCTGATCCAACATCTCACCTGCTAATGTGACCAAAATATTACCGATACTGTTTCTTCCAACTGAAGGTATTTTCTTACTGCAATCCTATTAAACTTTATAATTACCGTCCATCAACCATAGACAGCCATGGGACTGTTTAAACACTACCACTGTTAGATACATTATCTCTAAATAAATGATGCCATTATTACATACAAAGCAGATGTTTTGTTTATAACTGATAAGTGATCAGATAAAAAGCAATACCCCATAAACTTCTTTATACTAAAAAATGTAATGAGTTTACTTCTTCTTTTACAAATAAAATTTACTTCAATAGAAACACCATCATTACATATACTTCCCAAAACGCTGTAATCAAAAAGGATTTTACAGTCTACAGTTCTAATGAAGATCTTTTAACAAAAGTAATACGACAGATCAACCCACTTAAAAAGCATTCGCTCCAATACTCTTAAAGAAGCAATCAGACACATGTTGTCTGGATACTTCTTTCACAAGCTTCATTAAACAGGTATATTTGAATGCCTGGCGTCAGACTTACTACAAATTGTAAACATCTCTGTCCAATTTGGCACCTTTTCAAAGTCCTTGAAAACTAGTTATTTAAACCTCTACTAAAACAACGGAGCCTCGATGCTTCAATAATTAGCAACTGCAGATCTATTTCTAACTTGCCCTTTGGTGTGTATTGTCTTTTTGGCCCGGTCAGAAATTAAAACCTTTTCCCTTTCCCATGTCCATGCAATTACAGCCCCTAAATGATGGAATAGCTTTGCAAATGTGCAGGTTATAATGGACTGTCAAGCTGGTATTGATACCTTTCCATGGCTGTGCTTGCAGTGGTTCTGCACTGAGTAAAGCATTGGCCAGTATGTGATGGTAATAGAGGGACAGCAGGACTGGGTCAATATAGGTGTGCTACTAAACAGCATAAAAATACTGGAAATTCTAAATGCATGTTATTGTTTAAACATTTCTTTTAATTATTTAATATTGTCTGGGTTTTACATTTCAATACACTGTTTTTTAATATTTTATTGTTCAACTTATTCTGCACTTAAACCAAATGCAAGTAGAGAGCTTAAGAAATTGCAATGTGTTTAATTTGGTTAAATCAGTTGTATTGGCTGATGATTTATTTAGTTACTTTTCAGTACAGTATACCACTTCACAGTGTGGAAATGTGTTTGCAATCTTTTAGGATTACTTACATTGGATGGGTGAAAAAAAATGTCATGCTGACGTTGGTATAATGTAAGCAACAGACATAGTTGGTGTGTGATTGATGAGGCATTGACAAAAGTCACTAGTCAATCAATTAACTAATAGTACTGGCGCTGCTTTAAAGCAGTGGGGGTCCGCTAAATCAATCATCATTCTGCTTAAAATCCATGAAGGCTTGGCCTTGGGCCAACTCTGAATGGGCGTCTGTTGCACGTGCACTCTTGAACACGATCGGCTGTACCGAAAAAAGCCACTTGATGGAGGCAATACGCTAGCAATAGGGCTAGCTGCCGGAAATTAAGAAGAAGAAGAAAGTGGACTTTAGCTAACAGTGAGTTGTCATAAAGTAAAGGCTGAAAATAGATATTTTAATTATTTAGGTTTCTTCGTTTCAAGGACATAGACCATATAGACCTGTATAGCTATGTAGCCAACACGAAGATCCCAAATAAGATTGTGGACGAAATAGTTTTGGTAGCTGGCTAGTGAAGTCCCTCTATACGTCGCAAAGTAGCCACTAGCAAACAAAAACCTGTTAGCTTGCTGTCGCAATGTCTACGGCTGGAGACTTCGGAAACCCACTAAGAAAGTTTAAATTGGTATTTCTTGGAGAGCAGAGTGGTAAGTTATCGAGATAGGCAACCCCACACATCGGATAGTCGCTAACTTGAAATACAATCATATTAATTACACAAAACTTTTTCTCTGATAATAATGAGCCCTTGTTTAGCACATCTTATTTGATAATGGATTGGATGGAATGTTAAGTTGTTCTAGTTTAACTCGGGCCTGGATTGTCTTGGGTCAAGGTACTTGTTCGCTTTGCGGCAATCTGGTATGGATTCCAGAGCTGTTGGTCGATTGTCAGCATTTTCACCAACTATATGAAATAAACGTAGTTTTTGAAATCAGATTTGACGATTGTATTGTTTTTTAGTAGGCGACAGTACATCTATAAGTTATTTAAGATTCAAAATGATTTTATATTCGACCACACAAATAAAAGGAAAATGCGAAATATCCGAAATGACTGTACTTATGCACCATCCTTTCCACGCCACTATACAATTGAAGGTTAATTCAACGCTCTTCTATCAACTCTTAAAATACTTATACATACTCTGTAAACAAAAGATACCTATGTTAACTTGGGTCGACTTGTAAACTAAATGCAAACTTCGTGATGACATTTATGACAATATAAAATGGCCTGCGTTTAGAACATACCAGTGCATGCAACATTAAAGGATTTAGAACTTTTCTTGTGACAAAGCGTGTTACGGAGTCTAAACCAAATAGCCCATTGGCCTAACACATTTAGATTTTTAAAAACCTACTCTTACTCATTGTGTGTTAGTGATAGTTTCCAACGTTTGCTTCTCCCCAAACCAACACACTTTTAACGGGTAATCCATATGAAACACTGCTCTACCTTGTTTTGGGGAGTGTTCAGCTTCAGAAAACAATGAGCAACAGTTTTCAAACATTAGTAGGCCTATTCACTGTAGGCCTATTCAGCTAAATAAGCGCTACTTTATTTTTATTTTATTTATTAGTTTATTTAAAAGGGGACAATGCAGTTTCATAAAACACATGAAGTACACAAGGTTAAAAAAGCCAGAATTAGCCAGAAGGCTAGTTTTCATCTGTAGTCACACAGTCCTACTTGTAGCTATCTTTTATGAGTTTGTTGCCTTTTGCCCCCTGGCTTAGTTTTCCTGGCCTAGAGGCTGCGATTGAAGGGGATCTATTCGCCACATTTGCCAAGGAGGCTATGTGGCATCGAATGCTGTTTCTCTCCAACCGTTTTCTCTCTCTCTTGATCCTCCAACTAATGGATTATCCGTTATTTTCACTTCAAAACGTAGGCTTAGGTCTAACATTCAAACAGTTGCATTAATAAAAAGTTGTCTGTTTTTGTGTTATTTGCTGACACAATGTTAACAGTTATTTTACATTTCAACCCAAGTTCACATAGGTTTCTCTGGTTGACATGGAGCATTACTAACTATATTAAGAATTAGTTTAAAGAAAGCGCCAGGCAATGCAACGCTTACTAAAGCACTGGTGTAGTAATATAGTAAATTTCAGTTTTGCCCAGGCTTGTAGGCCACATGTTGATAAGTGATACTAATTTAAATTAAGTAGCCCTAATGGAATACATTTAAACAAATGTTTGGAATTTGTTGTTCATAGTTTTGTGAAGCTAAACCCTCCCCAATAGGCACCTAAATGTATTACTATGTATACTATATCTACTAAATATGTTAAGAGTTGATATTAGAAATGCGCCTACAAAGTCACATCCCTGTCTCCACGGAGGTGTAGCGGAAATGCTGGTACAGTTATTTAGGCTATTTTATGTTTTAACCAGGTGCAAATCCAGCTTTTTTGTCTTATATTATGCCTAATTGTGTGGTCTACAGGTTTGTGGTTTATTAGCTAACTCAGTATGAAATCATTTGTGATAAGATGCAGCCGTTACATACTTACAGGCACATTTGTGCTGATGTCCCTAACTGTTGGCACAGTGTTTTTGAGTTAGCAATCCCACTAACTGACACCATTTTTAAATGTAGAATATCGTGACAGGGCCATTGATACACTTAACAACTGGTGTTTGGCGTAATAGCCATGACGATCACAATACAAAGTAACAACATGCCACTAGAAATGCCATTCCTATAGAAAATGTGAATGTGATTATATATATATATATATATTGTTTTGACAGCCCACTAAAATACCCACTGCAGCACGACTTCTTCTTAGTGTGTTGGTGGACTACTCACACAAGTGTAAACGCCAACTTGGGGCAAGTTGTAACTTCAAACTTCTTATATATATATATATATATATATAGGTAAACTGTCATTTGTTGTGTGTTGTTGATCTGCAAGAAGTGCAAAAAGTGTTGCAACTGCCCTGGTCCCCCCTACCTCCTTTTGTTAGCTCAACCTTTTTTTTGATGCATGTGGCAATTATTCCACACCTGGACAGCGCTGCAGACTTCAAATAAGCAGTAGTCTTAGTGTTTGTGCTTGTGCAATAATGCTTTTGACAATGCATTGTATGGTTGAATTTAGCCTTTTAAATCGTGCTAGGTTAACAAATTAAATGAGTTAGTTTTGCAGCAGATTGAACCCAGGATCTTCTTGCTGTGAGGCAACAGTGCTAACTACTGAGCCATCGTGCTGCCCTTAATACATCATAAAGACAATGTTAAAGAATTTTTTAGATTTTTGTAGAATTATTAAAAATATAGACTTAGAAAAACCTGTACATAAGTATTCACAGCCTTTGAGTCATGAAGCTCAAAATTGAGATCTGGTGCATCCTGTTTCCACTATTGATCCTTAATGTTTGTACAGTTTAATTTCAGCGTCTTTGAGTGTTTTGAAAAGCGCTTTATAAATATAATGTATTATTATTATTATTAATTGGAGTTCACCTGAAGTAAATTAAATTGGATTTGATTTGTAAAGGCAAGCACCAGTCTATATAAGGTCCGACTGTTGACAGTGCATGTCAGCACAAACAAACTTTGAAGAACATGATGAAGAAAGCAGCCAGATCCCAGACTTGAATCCGATCGAACATTTCTGGAGGAATCTTGTCTGTAAATCTTGAAGATTGCAGGGGGCCCTCTTGTGAATCTGGATCTTCAGATGCTTCCACAAATGTTCAATTGGGTTTAAATCAGGTGCTTCACTGGGCCATTTCAACAAGCTGGATTTCTTTCTCTGAAACCAATTGCGAGTTTCCTTTGCTGTATGCTTTGGATAGTTGTCCTGCTAGAAGGCCCACCCACGTCTCACCCTCAGCATCCTGGTGGATGGCAGCAGGTTTATCTCAAGAATCTCTCTGTACATGGCTCCATTCATTGTTCCTTCACTGATATGAAGTCTGCCAGTACCACGAGAGGAGAAACAGCCCAACACCATGATACTTCCACCTCCAAATTGACTGTTGGTATAGTGTTATTCTGGTGATGTGCAGTGCCATTTCCCCTGCAAACATGGTGTGTTGTGTGACAGCCAAAAAGTTCAATTTTGGTCTCATCTGACCGGAGTACATGCACCCAGTAGTTAATTTGCTTGTCCAAATTTTGTTAGGCAAACCTTTACCAACCTTTAACATGTCATTTTTTCAGTGGTGAAGTCTTGCTGTTTGAGCGTGCACAGGGCCATGGCGGTGGAGTACATTGCCTACTGTCCTTTCAGTCATAGTTTTATCTGCTGTCTCCAAGTCTTTCTGGAGCTCTTTCCTAGTGGTTCTTGGCCTTAGATGTTTGTTGTGTGTTACCTTAGTAACAAAAAAACTTTTATAGCCCATCAATATATTCTAACCCAGCTGACATTAATTAGCACAGATTTGAGGTAGACTGGCATCCTAATTAGTTATGTTTTTCAGCTGGTTCCTTGCCTTTTCTTGCTGTAGTGTACTGCTTTTTCTTATTGTGTTCAATACTTTTTCCCTGTTTCATTCCACTTCATTACACATGACTTTATTTACATATGGAGTTATTAGAATATTATTATTATTATTATAAAACTTAATATCTTCAGATTTATTTTGTGGATTGTTTCAGTTAATACCAACGTCTGATGCAAATTTCACATGAATAGGCTCATTGGAAATACATTTTCTGGCATCACTCACAGGCGCACTCATGCAAATGTCTTGAACTGTTGGTGCAGTATTTTTTAAATTTAAGTATTAGCTATTCCACTGACGCGGTGTTTAGGAACGAGCATTTTAAGCCATATAACTATTTAAAGGTTCTATCAAAAATACTTTCGTAATCGATTAACCAAATAAGTGAATATATTTGTGTGTGTGTGTGTGTGTGTGTGGTAACTGTAGGCTCAGGGAACAATGTTTACATTTGTTCAGGGCTTGAGTGGGTGTGGATGGAATCTGTGGTCCAGTGCGAACGGAAAATCCCTAC
>JAVQJS010117232.1:0-19242 GCA_036024795.1 Galaxias rostratus | reverse complement strand
CACACACACACACACACACACACACACACACACACACACACACACACACACACACACACACACACACACACCCTTGCTACTCTGCAAGAGCTTATAGAGCATGTAATAAATACCCCCATTTGCTCCACACATGGAACACACTGGAGTGAAGCTAAGCTAGATAGCGGGACGAAAAACCGAACAGACTGGGGGTTCGCAAACAAGGAGACACTAGCGATCCGTTCAGAACAGTGGGGGTGACAGCCAGCAGCGGTCTGGGGTTCAGACTAATGACAAAGAGAGTGGCTGAGATGATGATGATGACAAAGCAGAGCGCAAAAAGCATTGGATCTCTTCCAACTCATTACATTTTGCAAGGGACAGCACATCATGCGGGAACCTTGGATCAGTGCCACTCATGGCTTCAACGAAGGGAGGGAGGGAGGAAAACTGCAAGGGTTAGTTTAGACTCCTACTTTTGATCTAAAGGATCAGACATGAAGTCAGAAGGTTCGATTTACTCAATTCCATTACATTTTAGGTCACTGTAACCTTTATGTCACAAACAAGGAAGACTCAAGTGCTACTATTTACAGTAAAAAAATACAATTTAAAGGATAAACACAGTATGTTTTAAATACATGTCTCTTAAAAGACAGCGTGTTGTTTTTGTGCCCGATGGAGACCGGAATGTACTGAACAAATCCAGGTGCTTGACACGCACTGTAGTCTACACCAAATGTGATCCTCATATGGTCATTATAATATGACAATACAAAGTACTATGTAAGTGTCAGCATTATGAATATTACGGTAAAAGCATAATGTGATAGATTCTTTGGAACAAAGCTGTAACATTGTATTGCATTTACAACGTAATTGGTTGGTAAACAGGGTTCTAAAGTTTGTAATTAAAAAGGAGCTTAAAGTTTTTTTTTTTAGGTGAATAAAAGACCGACTCCTTCGGTTATCAATTGATATGCATATTAATGTGTGAAAACAAATTCGTACTTCTCTTGGGTCGCATTTTCCTTAATGGCATCCAATGTTAGGAGGCTACTGTTGCCCTGCAGTAGTCTACACATTGCCAGGTGACGCTGGTACTGGTCTTTTAGACAAACATTCTCCGTACACAAGTCGGACACTTGCTGCTCGAGCTCCTCTATCCTGTTCCTCTGCCGCTCCAGTAACTCCTGCTGGGTCTCGATAATATTATTCAGCTGCTTCAAATACTCCGAAGCCCTGGCTGGATTCTCAGTCGGGCTTTCCATCTTGCCAAGCCAGGGTTTGGGATTGAAGTATCAGTAAAATCGCCGCCACAGTGCCGGCGTTAAAGCTAAGCACAACTACAATCCACAGTACTGTCTTTTGCGTCTCGCCATTGTTTTCACACGGTGCAGGCAATTGTTGAAACGTGTTCAAAGTGGGTCCAACTGATGATGTCCAGTGCAACCTGGCGTGAGAACTGCAGCAACAACTATGATCTCCAAATTCACATCGACTGATCAAATACATGAAATCCCATTTTAAAAAAAGACCATTCACTTTTGAATAAGACTGAAATTGAGTGTCTTTAGCCTGACTGCAACTAACGCTCCTGCGCTCTGCGCTGTGGTCATCTGCTCCACGTTGTTCCCGTGACTTTTCGTAAACAGTCGTCTGGTTGTCTGTAGGCGGGGTTTTCAAGTTCTATGAATCTGCGTTTCCAAGGTGCAGATGCGCTGCCACATAAGATTGGACAGCTACAGAGAAGGACATTGTACAGTACAAATAAATTGTGTAACACTACATTAATAGAAAATAAACTGCGACACAGAAAAATGTGTTTCAATTTTTTTATGTTGATATGATCAAAATGCTTACAATCACAATATCAATGTATAATTATAAGTTGTGTGTGACCACTCTTGATACTTAATAAAGAGGTGTCTAACAAAGTATAAATAAAAGACACGTCCACCTCCATCACACCAATGGGTCAATATTTTAAATCTGGGGAGGTAAGGTTGTGAGGAATTGGGTGAGATGGCCTATGGCAAAGGTTGTCTCGAATATGACTAATTGATGACTAGAATGATCAACTAATTTGTTTTCAACTTTTAAACATCTCTTAACAGCCCTACCCTACTGGGTATATCAGGCAAAAAAAAACGTGCCTAATTTAACTGTTTTCACTGTGTGCTCACCTGCCTTATCTACCCAGACAGGGCTTTGCCTACACAAAACAAAAACAAAAAACGTAGCCAGTGGAAACACAAAGCACATACGAGAAAAAGAATACCAAACATATTTTGATAACGCATCAGAGTATGAGCGGAGAAGGACTTTCAGAGAACATAACAATCTGCTTTCACGTGAAGGATAGCAGAAATAGTTTGGTAAAACGACATTCTTGTGTGATTGGCATGAATGTGCGTTTTTGTATTGACGGAGGCTGAAAGAAGAGGGATCGTTTACATTATTAACTCCCAACGTCTGATCCTCTGCCGTTAGTGGCTCTGTTATCAAAGCCAGGTGGAGATAACTGACTGACAGAGACGTAGACCTTCTGCCAGTTGACAAAACAGCGCTGCACAACCTTTTCTAGACGTGCACACACGCGCCCTCACTTTCTTTTTGATAATTTTTTTAACACTGAGTTACTGTGCTCATGGGTGCATGCAGTTGCTCATAGCGCTTCTGGCAAGCGGCCTGAACGCTTTGTCTGCGCAATTGAAGGGGCTCAAGCTGGAGCTGAAGTCTAGTCTGGATTTCTGAGATAGTTACTTCTTTTCATGTGGAGGCAGACGATGGGGAGCTGTGCTGCATAGCGGTGTCCGTGGGAGGCGGTAGGGACGCGCAGTGCAGAAGTAGTGAATTAAGCTTTTTGCTGCGTCTCCCTAATCCTCCTGGCCGGATGCCATGGGGGGCTGTTTATGTCGGAGTTAACTCTGGTATATACCACCCAGACTGGAACACAACGCCAGCAGCTACCTTCTACTGTCCAGTGATACTGGTCTGGGACTTGTGTTCTGTAACCTTTTCCAGGTGTCAACCGTCACTGTCTTTAAAGTAACAACTACCTCAAATCCAATTGTTTACGCCACTCAGATACACGAACACATTGCTGTTCCTAACTAAGCTGCATTGATTGTGTTTAGCAAGGAGTTCTGTAACGTCCTTACACACAATGGCACAGACAGTCGTAACAAATTCGAAATGTTTTCTGAAGTTGTTCTACCCTTACCAGCAAAGTTGGTATTTGATCTGTGCAGCTAAATCACTAACAGTTGGTGCAGGATGTGAATCTTCCTTTACGACCCACGGCAGCTTTGTGAGGGACATCCCAACCCACAGGATGTTAAGCACTTTGAAAGACATTGTGTGTCATTCCTATGGTCCTCCCAGTGCAAGGTACCGTTGGCCGAGTGCCAGCCAGGGAGATTTAGTGTGTGCAGACCACTCGTTCATTTCCACTGAGGCAAAAGCCATTCGGAGTCTCTCTTAGTTCAGCCCCACAAAACACTGGCCAGCTCTGTGATTGAGCGTGGGGCCTGATCATTTAGCCAGCAGTGTGGAAAAGTTTTTACTGTGAATGCCAAGTGCAGTGCTTCCAGCTCCTTGGGCCCACGCTCAACAACTATCCCAATTCCTCAAAGGGACATACATTTATGTGATGGATTTAAATAGGCACAACAGTGAAAGAATATTGCATGTTATGGATGCCATCTATTTTCTTTATAGACAGCACCGGTGGAAGAGTTTATTGTTTTGTATTCATATTTTGTGCTTAATGAAAACACATCAATGTACAAAGCAAAAAGGTCGCTGCATTTCCTGTGGGAAAAGTTTCCCTCGACAAATGACAGCAGTAAATAAACTGCTGATATAGATGAATGGCTGGGCCATCTCCTTCCATTGCACAGTGGATATCTGTGGATAGCGGTGGCCTAGTGTAAAACATGGACAAAGAAATGTGCTCTAACTAATAGACAGATTATGACATATCCACTGTTGTAACGGATGCCTCTGTGGATAACTTATCAGGTCAATCTGTAATGACCATATAGGTGTTAAAATGTGTTTCAAACATGTCAACGTTGAAATATAATGTGGTCCACCGGTATTTTAACTAACAGTTTAACCTTCCATCTCCACTAGCATCAAGCAGGACCAGCCTCCAGTCGATAGAGACCTTGACCTGTCATTCTGTTCCTCAGGTAAGCTGCCGCCTTGCTATTCCTGTCGGGTTTTATTCAATGCAGGGCCTCATTGATCCCCTCCTCTGTCAGCACAGCCAGCCACCTGGAACAGTGGTGGCCATCGCTTCCAATTGCCCTGGTAGCACTGCTGTGGTTCTCTCCCCCTAGACAGTTTGGCAGGTACACTTTCACAACTCTTATCCCCCCACTGGGAGAAAATAAATTGGGTGTCTTCTTTCGTTTAGCAAGGACGACTGCACTAATGAGCTGAAGATACACTGTAGCGTCACACGTTACACCATTGAGCGAGAGCAGTGCCAAATACAAACGGTCATTTTGACGATAACCTAAGTGGACTTTGAATCCTGTTTATGTATTTCTTTCCCCCCACAGTGTCCCTGTCTTCAGGAAGCAGCTGCCGCTGTGGATAACCAATCATTGGGGACGTGTGTCCTTCCACACGCCAGCAGTTTATCTGTGCTCTTGTTCATAGAGCCGGGGCGCTGGGTCTTCTGGTGTGCTCCACAGCCCCCTGTGGTGGACTGGGCCAGTGTCAAACAGCTTGCTGTCAATCCAAAGCTCCCCCATAAACACTGTACCGGCATGGAGAGAGAGGCTTGGCTCTGCACAGTAGGTTCTCAAGAGGATGTAAAAATAAAAATAAAGCAACAGCAAGACGAAAAGAAATAACAGGGGGCTTAATGTTACAGAACTGTCCTTAGCATGAGAGCTCTTAGCAATTTCAGTGCCCTATGTTTTGAAAATCTAATTTCCTTAGGACTGCTGTAAATGGGTATTGTGCAAAAAAGCATTCCAATTGAGGTCAGGAAAGTGCACACATTTGTTTTGACCTTTGACGTAAATGCCATGGAACAGGAGAAATTGCTCATTTGCTTTATGCCTTATTCCGTTAATAAAGCAGAACACAACCTGTGGTATTGGATGCTTGGCATGAAGCATCCTGGGATGCACATTCCAATTTTTACAGCCACACACACACACACGACCACAGGAGTGCTGTTGGTGTCCACGGGGCGGGCAGGCATACAAATGAGCTGTGTGTAGCTGGGAGACACCAGAGCAGTCCAGACAACTGTTAGACAGACGGGGCAATGTTTGAACAGCGGTTTCAGACCTTTACACATCCCCAGAGGAACTGAGGATAACCAGTACCCCCTCCACCCCCTAATCCTCCCATTGTGTGTGAGAGTTGTGCATAGTGTGGTGTGTAACCGCGTCACTGGCTTAGCCACACATGGGAAATCAGCTGGCGCTGATGCACATGGGTCTCCATCTTAGATGCAAACACGCCATGGACCCAAACCAAAAAATAAACATGGAGAACTTAGGCACCTCAGAAAATGTAAGGAACACGAAAGGTATACCTTTCTAATTGATCTTAGTCTTTTATACATCAAAGTTACAACCCAGAAAATACTACAATAACCCAAGGCCTAAAGTTGTCCGCATCACATGTGATTAGGCATTCAAAAGCAGCAAGCCATTTAATCAGGTAATACAAATCCTGAAAGTCAATGTCAAAAGTATAAACTTTATTTTAGCAAATGCAGAGTTAACACTCAAGCAAAACAGTTTTAAGGTAAATCGGGTATTTAAATTAAGCAAATGAGCCATAAAGAGACAGTCCTATTAAGGCAAGTCATTTTCAAAAACTAAGTCACATTGAAACAATTTGTTTCTCAAGTATGGGGATGACAAAATATACTCCCTCCATAGAACTGAACTTCCCAAGTTAAATATTTTAAATTGACAAACTCCAGTCTTGTTACCCTTCAATAAATGAACATAACCTGTTCTCGGTCTATTGGTTTGGCCATGGACTAACACATTGTACATCTCTGATACACAAACCATTCACACAACAGGTCATTCATTGTTGATGCACTGAAGAACTGCACAGTAAAAGATTGCTCACATTTTCTGAACTATTTCACATTGGTGAGTGGTTTAGGAGAGGTGTTTTCCTTTCAGCCCAAAATGTCAGTGCTAGAACTGAATAGTAAAACGAGAATGCCACAAAGGGAAACGTTTCCTGATTTTGAATGTGTCCACATAACGAGGGATTGTCAGTTATTGCAAAGTGGAAGGACGGATTCAGTCGTAATACTTCACACATCTTTTGCTACAGAAACCCAACAGTACACATTTCCAAATTTTCACATGAACTCGATCAAAATAAAACGAATACATCTTTCATAAAGGAGAGCATTTTGTCAAATTCCTGAGTTTCAAAGCAATTCAAACAAGAATTAATAACACAAATCTTAATCGAATGACAGATGTTTTGGAAAGCAAAGCCAAATACCTTTGCAATGCAGCATATTTCACACATACATAATTAGCACATCAAAATACATCCACCTGCTATAAAACAGTATAATATAAAAACAAAACCATTCACACGACAAACTCAGATATTTCAATATGTACCTTATATATAAAAACTCACAAAAGGTTGCCAACAACGTTAACAACTGTTAACAACGCATCGCTCACCAAGACAAACTCAATTCTGTCTTACAAATTAAGTGCTTTTCTGGCAGCAAACAATCAAAAGGATGAAATCGTAGATACTTTTGCAATACTGACGTACGGTCTTTCTCTGAAAATAAAGAGGTACTTCCACTCACACAGACCAGCTTTGCCAGCCAATGTTGCTCTTTAGTTCAGACCTGTAAAACTGTGGTCCTATCTGGAGTTGTAGTCTGGAGAATAGAGGCGTAGTCTAGGGCTGCTTTTAGGGTCTGTACCGGATATGTTGTGGTTAAAAGAATTTGAAACGGGAGAGTTTAATCCTAGAAAAGGGGCAGGGGAAACGCAACGTTATTAAAAGGGGCAGGAAAACAAGAGCACACGCAAACAATGAAGACTGGAATAATTGCACTGAATCAACTTCTGAAAACAGCTAAACCACAACTTAAATTAAAAGAAAAGAGTGAGCTAGCATGGCTGCAGCCAAGTCTACACCTTGTTAATGGCCCTAGTGACCACAGACTGTCTGTCCCCTACCTGAGGGGGGCGGTGTCCTCTGGATAAAAGCTGGGTGCTGAGCCTGGTCCCTGGGAGCAAAGGCTGCGTGGCACACTGCAACAAAAAAGGCACTGACTTTTCTGGAAACACTTTTATGACTAAATGGAAAAAACCATTTTATCTGCATGTTGTGGTTTCCATTGATGGGTCAAAATGTCAGAGCCAACAAACAGCTCACCTATGACGATGACGGCGGTGCCAGCTAGCAGTGCGAACAATGTGAAGAACATCATCTGGTAGGAATCTATGAAGTTCTGGAGGAAATGGGCCCCCTCTGCGCTAACTAATGGAGTGGCGGCAGGAAAGACAGGAGAGCGATGAGAAACACAGACGATTGGCAGTCGGGGGCACATTTCTCCGGACTCGCATCCCGACGGCTTGCCGGTTGGCACTGCAGTGCAATCTAAATGCCCTACCACGTTTCTAAACCGAACGCTCGAGACATTTTCCGCCCCATCGACAGCAAACCGAATGATGGATGGATAGATTAAAGGTCCAGCCTCCTTACTCCCTAAAGACGGTGTGTTAGGCATACTAAAATAAAGAGTTTTACAAACTGTTGCTTTGAAGTTACTTCTTTCTTTAGGAATCTTGCGATCCTCTGCAGGGCCACACACTGGGCTATTGATATTTTGTTGCGGACAGCTAACGAGACGCTAACTGAGCCGTCGTGACCCGTGGAAGCCATTCAGACTAGACGAGCTCAGAGGCGGGCTGACCTTGCTTGGCGGTGGCGGGGGCAGCTGCCCTCACGAGAGTGACGGGGATGAGGAGGGTCTGGCCGGAGGAGGAGCTGCTGATGGAGATGGAGGCTGAGGCAGCGTCTCCATGGGGCTCCACGGCGCTCACGGTGTACTTGGTGAAGCTGGGGAAGCCCTGGGACGCCTCCTTCTCCTGGACGGAGACACTGGGGGAGCTGGAAGTCACCTGGACGATAGAAAGGATGCAAATCTAGGAAGTGTGTTTTCGGGAATTGTGCCCTCATGTTTAGTTAAGGCAACTGTACAAGTACCACACGAGTTTCTCAAAATCACACGGTGAAATGTGGATCTGACCTCGATGGTCGCCAGGGTGTACGGGGCGGCGTAGACGGTGAGCTCAGCCGAGGGGTGCGAGCTGGAGAGCAGCACCTCCGTCTGGTCGGCGTACAGGCCCGGCTCTATAGGGAGCCTGGCGCTGACCTGCTCCCCAAAGAAGGCGCTGCCCTCCACGCCGGCCTGGACCAGCAAGTTGGCCATGGAGACACTCAGCGTCCGCGTCTGCTGGTCACTCAGGGGTTGCAGGGTCAGAGAACACACGTAGAAGCCTGAGGGGGGAGAAGGAAGAGGGCAGGTTAGGGCAACAGGACGTGTGTGTGTGGGGGGGGGTGAGAGAGAGAGAGAGAGACAGCTGTTCCAGGTCTTCTGCCAAAGTGCCTCCAGGTATAAGGGGCTGGGGTGGAAGTGAACTAAACAGAAAGTGACATGGGGGTGGTTTTCTATAATTGCCTTTTCTTTGTTGCGGGTCGACAGATAAAGCCGTGGTGACGTGGGTGAGGATCTGAAATGGCAGCCAGGCATTATGACAACTGGGACTTCCTGCTCCATGGATAAGCTGCATGTTTTGTCATAGAAAAAAAAAAAACTATAAAAAGGTCCCCTACAATGGTTGGCTTCCACTCAGATCTGTTCAGGACCCCATTATGTTCCAATTTTTCAGTTAATGAACTGAGGTCGGCGGCTGAATGTAGTCTTCCTAGTCATTTCACACACACACACACACACACACGCACGCACGCACGCACGCACGCACGCACACACGCACCCGCCTCTCGGTGGGTTGCAGCTGTCTAGTAATACTCCAGAGGTGTTCCCCCTCCGTGCTAATCCAACGCTGGCTGGAGGGCCCCCAGCTCCCAAACACAATTAGACCTCTGCTATCAGGGAGGCAGAGCGCTGCGCTCCGCTCAATACATCACCCAGACACTCTTTATGGCCCATACTAAATTCATTTTCATGAGCGTTTGCAGGTATTGATTATTCCCTCGTAAAAAAAGAGCGTTTCCTTGCCTTGGATGCAGAGCATGCCCGTGATCCGCTGGGCCCATGCCGGCTTTAGAGACAGCACTCACCTCTCAGGATGGCCAGGGCAGTTCTAATAGGTGGCTAACGATGGCAATATCAAAAGGCTCCAGAAGAGGACAGACAGTAAAAAGGGGCGGTAGACTCCACAGTAGTCCTCCCAACCCATTCATCACCCTCCTCCCAGATCACTAAATAACTTCTATGGTGCTACTCGGTCTATGGCGCAGCTTCATTGTTCGAGACACTCCATATTGCTCAGACACACAAACGGGGGACAACCATCGTTTATATATCGGGCATGTCATTACCCTGCGCTGTAATTCTGGTCAAACGTACCGACGCTGGGGTCAAAGCTGGTTTGGACGTGGAAGACCTCCTTGGGGCTGAAGGCGACGGCGTCGCTGGTGAAGCTCAGCTTGCAGCTGAGGGAGGTCTCTGGGTGAAGCTGGGCGATGGCTCTGGTCTGGGCCGGGGAGCAGGAACCTAGACGGGACGGGACGGTACATGAGGCAGAGCTCCTTCAAATCTCAACTAAAACGAATAAATGGTTCAAGTACGTTCAGAAAAAATAACCACCACCATCAACCAAAAACGTTTGTCATTGTACACGAGTAGTATAGACCACAGATAACTGAGAAGTAATGCGAGAGGGGATGCTCCCCGCCGTACCGATGAGGTTGGTTCCCCTGTCTCTGGTGGTCAGCAGCACCCTGGTCTCCTTGCCGCTGCTCACCGGAGTGTCCTGAGCCATGGCCGCCATCCTGGTGGCCCCGCTCACCGCCACCTGCCCACGTGGCAAACATATAATCAGACTACACAGGTGCGAGGAAGGACATGCCTACTTTGTAGTCAACCACATTTTAATCGCAATCGTTTTGCTTATCCATCAACCTGGCAAGTGCCACTACATTGCATTGATGAATAGGGTCACTGTTTGTATTTATACTAAGCCTCACAATAGTCCTCTTCAGCTCAATTTTCACAATTATGTTCAGAGACGCCATTTGTAAATATCAGTGGCTGCGGCAGTCTCACCGGTCCAGATAGCATCTAATCTACCCGACAACTAGCTTAATCCATCCACATACTAATTAGAGAGGCAGACTAAAGGCAGTCAGTGTAGCATGCGGCACTTGGCTATGCCAGCGTACAGTCAGTGAAAGGAACTGATGGCATTCTTGGAAAGATCCATCTGTCTGAGGCGGAAAGAACAGCAAATTAATCCCCTTCACACAGGAGGAAAAGTTTCACGGCAGAAGATTGCAGTAACATTTCTCTCTCTCTCTCTCAGACACACACACACACACACCTCATCTCTAACGTGATAAATCTAATAATGTGCCTGCTGCTTAGTAGTGTCCTGATGCACCATTGTGTAAACGCACAGCGGCAAGAGAGAACAAGCCCTGGAACCGGCAATGTGTTCGGTCCCACTACTCCGGTAACCTGCATATTGAAGCTCATTTATCAGGTACCCAACCAGAACAGACACCAGGTTACACATTGTGCTCCCCCTAAACACGCACACACACACACATTTGGTAATGAGCCACTGCGGAGGCAGTGCACTGCGGAGGCAGTGGGCGTACCTCTCTGTAGGTCTTCAGAAGGCCGGGGATCTCGTAGTACACGGTGACGGCGCCTGCGTCCCTGGCCACGGCCACTCCCGTCTGGGCGTCCACCTGGAGAACCCCGCTGGCGGACGACCTCCAGGTGCCTGGTACACCTACAGGGCACAGGGACGGTTAGGCCGTCAGGGCGGCTTTGTCTTTGCAAACGTGGTTCTCACCACCGTGTGATTCGCTGCTATATAAGAAGGCACAACAACACTCCAGCCCCGGAACAAGGATTTTCTATTCATTTATTTTCTGATGGGAGGACAAAACCCAACAACAGGAGAATAAAAGTATAGTGAACCAGCAACTTCATCACTAAGAGCTATGCGTGGATAATCCTTCGAGGTCCTCTCACCATCAGGGCTGACCAGCTGGGTGCTGAAGCAGACCACGTCCCCCACCACCAGCCCCTGGGCGGCCTCCCCGGGCAGGATAGCGTGCTGGACGGGCAGCACCAGGTAGTCGGCCACGCCGGCCTGCTCCTGGTCCCAGACCGCCAGCAGGGTCAGGCCCACGTTGAGCGTCCTCACCGTCAGGGTGTTGTTGCCCGGCCCTTGGCCCACCTGCACCAGGTCGTCCCTGCGACGGCCGGAGGGGGACCAACCAGACGGACACATCGGACAAACGTAGGACATTTACGGACAGAGGTAAAGCGTCAATGCACAGGTAACGTAAAACATGCCTACTGAAGGTGAAACTGAACGCGACATTGTTTTAGGAGTCCTACAGTAAACGTGCTGGTAGACTACACTATCGCCATCCTCGAGATTTATTAGAGTGGCTGCTCCCTGCAGCATTGCCCATCAGCCCATCTCCAGCCTGGGACCTGTTCCTTCTCAAACAGTCTCCAAAGTCATGGAATCAAATAGGTAGTGCAGGCCAATGAGGGAGGGCGGTAATGCCTTCCTGCGCCACGCTCTCTCATTAATTTAGTCCGCTCAGGTGGAAACAACTCCGTCTGCAATGATGAGGAAGGGAACGGCCCAGCAAATGACTGTGGTGATCCCCCATGCTTCTAAACTTTCGGATGTGAACTCTGCACTGGAGATTGGCAAGCAGCATAGAGGACGGGCCAGATAATCCTCGATGTCCTTCGAGTCGCACAAACGCCTCGGCTTCTCATTAACAAAAGACATGTACCTAGCCATAACCCAAAATAAATTAAATCGACTATATTTAGTGAATTTACATTTAAACCATAAAAAAACATGAGACGCATCAGAAAAATGAGCAGGATCAAGACCCCGAACTGCTTAAACAGGTTGGATTCAGACAAGGCTGAATATGGCTGCTACACCAGAGCACTCGACAAAACCTTGTGCATCAGAGCCTTGAGCTTCAGAACCTTGTTACTCGTCTACAAGACAAGCACTGAGTGACACGGTAATGGTTCCGGGTCCTTGGACCCCTTAATAGGAATACCGAACAAATACAGTCCCAAGTTAGCACACATGGATGTATCTCTTGAAACTCCTATTTGCACATTATACAACCTCTTCTTTTGTATTCTGTCAGAAAACCGCCTTACTACTTTGTAGGAAGAAACACAGCATAAGAAGCACACCAAGCACAGCAAGCGAGAGGAAGATGAGTAAGAGGCGGCGGTGACCTGTTGGTGGTGAAGGTGAGCGCCGAGTCGGAGCTGTGGAGCACTTCCCCGGTGTTGCCGTGGAAATGGACGGTGAAGGTGAGCACGGTGCCCAGTGGGACGGCAGACAGGGGCTCTCCGGTGGTCGTCACCAGGGCGGGGCTGGTGGTGAAGCGCAGGTAGGACACCGGCACCACCTGAGGAGACAAAGGGATGCCGGCTACGTTACCGCCAACATGTAAAGGACCATGGTGAAAGGCTTTCCGAGAGCAAACAAACCACATTTATTGACATATTGACTCTTGAAAAACACAAAAAACATTTATTTATTTATTTTTTTACTAAACACGTAACATTTTGAACTTTAATCTGCGAAACGCCAAATGGTTTTAACAGATCTGACCACACTGACCTTGAGAGCAAGGATGAGGGTTTGATTGACGCCAAAGGTCTCCTGAGAGGTGACCAGCAGGGAGGCGGAGCCTGTGAGAGACCCGGAGGACAGCAGGCCCTTCTCGTCCACCTGGGCCACCCCGGCCTGGTCCGGGCAGTCTAGCACGCGGTAGTGCAGCAAGCCAACTCCGTCCCTGTTCACACGGCACAAGGGGCCTTCAGCAATGGCTCGCCCTTGACCGCGGCGTCGAGCTCGTTTGGCGGAGCACAATGAATGACACTCTTCAAAAGAAACGTAGGTCTCACGTGGTGTGAGTGTGCTGTGTGCTTGCGAGCGTGCATTTCCTAAATCTTTCACCTGTTAGTTTGAAGCTTGAGCAGAGAGTTTGGAGCCATCAGTATCTCCTCAGCCTTCACATCGGGATTAAGCATGTGCAGCATGTCATAAACCTTGATCAAAGGGAGGAGTAAAAAAAAAAAACAATTACTTAAAATAGTTTTTAATTGTCCTTTGATGTTTTTGGTCTTTGCGACATGGCGCAGCGTAAAACGCCTCGAGGCCGAATGCATTCCTCTCCACCCCAGTCTGCCTCTGTTATCGGTTGACAACCGACAGGCTGACGTGGGACGACTTCTGAAGAAATTCTCAACGATTTAACGGCTGGCTGTTTCTTTTTTTCCCGAACACCCTCCGATGCGGAGCGCCCGCCCAGCGGCAGGCGACACGAGGACGGGCTGCGAACGGGGGACCATAAAAAGGCTCCCATAAACCATGCGGGGTGCAGTGCTGCAGTAGGGGCTATATATCTGTATAGAGCTCCACTGCGTCCTCACCGGACCCCGCCGTGGGGAGCAGGGGAGGAGGTGCCATCTCTACCTGTATCTGGACCTCGTCGCTGAGCTCCAGCAGGCCTCCCTCCATCTGGCCGGCCTGGGGGTCGGTGACGCGCAGCACCACCGTCAGGCCAGTGCGGCCCTTGGTTTTCCCCGTCACGCCCATGGCAAAGCAGTGTTCCGGGTGGAGCTGCACGTTGGCCTGAGGGCATCACAGAGGGACATGCTGGCACATCAGGAGATAAACATAGCGGTGGGAAAAGCTAAATATATAAAGAAAAGGCTGAACAAAGACCAGACATCCGTTTTTTTATCATCTAAAAAGGTGGAAAACATGTTTTGTGTTTGGCCTAAATCAGTCAATCTGATAAAAAAGAATAAGGGGACAGCTTGCAACCAAAATAGGGCTGGCTTTTCACCAGGATCTGTAATTGCTAGTATGCGCACTGCCTCTTAGAACCCAACAAGCAGGGAGGGGGGGCTATCTCAGCAGCCCATTGTCCCACCTCGGCGTGTCTCGATTGGACCTCCAGGATGTCTCTCTTGGTGGTGGACCAGTGGAAGGTGAGGCCAGGCATGGCGTTGCCAAAGGAGAAGGGCGTCTGTCCACTGGTCAGGCCCATAACATATACAGGCATCTGGCATGTATAAACAAGGCATGTCAAAACAGCAAAGTCTGATACGGAGGCTACAGGAATGAACCAATGCGTAGAGTGTTTTGAGACTATAATTAGACGACAAGCTCATGTTGTAGTTTTGTTATAACCTTTGTGCCGGTCTTCATCCGTGTAATAGGGGCTCGGATACGGATGGCTCTCAGCTGGACCACTTCGACCTCCACTTGATCCTGTGGACGTCCGAATAACACACTTTACTGAACCTCTACAACGTTTGGCCAACAGACACCCTGTGTTCTGTGGCACAGCGTCGCCTGTAGCGGAAGCGTGTCGGGTTTACCTGCGAGACAACCACCAGCTTTCCCGTCTCGGCGTCCACGGCCTGGACCAGCCCGGTTACCGTGACGTTGCCCACGGCGACGCCCCGGACGTGGCCCACACCGTTGACAGAGGCAATCTCGCTATTGGCCATGGAGAAGAGGATGTTGGACTGGGGCTGTGGGCCGCCCTCCGATGTGATCTGTGGGATAAAGTGGGGATGGAAAGCCACTGGGTCTAAGTATCACACCACCGCCTTGAGGGGAAATCTCTGGGAGTCGCTTCGTTAGCTCGTCTGCATGGGGGTTGGAGATCAATTTGACGAAAGCAATTACCCAAGAGGGCCTATAAAAATCAATTACAGTCGCACAGAGTTCCCACACAAATGATGTTTACCATGTCCCTTACGGTGAGATCACATTGAGCCATGAACTGGTTAGTCAGAAAAGAGTAAAGAGATAACTGGAAATGGGAGCCTCAGCATGCTCTAGGTGTTCTAGAAACCACATGACAACTCCAAATAATCCCCCTAACCAGACGCTGTGCAGGCTGGGCGGGAAGGCCCTCTCCTTTACAGCCCAGAGAGAGAGAGAGAGAGGTCAAAGGTTTCCCACCAGTTCCACACACTACCACGCTTCGTACCTGCATCATTGCCCCTATGATCAGAGTCATCTTCCGAGGTATCAGCTTGAACGGTGGAAACACCTGAGATCGGGGAATTAACATGGAAAACAAAACAAACAGTGGTCAGCTTCAATGTTTTTTTTTTGTTATCCAAGATAATTTAGAAGTTGCTGTTGTTGAACGCATGGTGAGTGTTATGCAAGCGGTGTGGACCTCTATTTGCTGGGGAGCAGATGTGATCTTCCTTCCACTTGGATCCAGCAACACGGCCGAGACCGTGGTTTGGCCAATAGACAGGCCTTTGACCAGGAAGATAGCTGTGTCCTTCTCTGAGGGATCTGAAACCGCTCTGAAAGAGAACAAAAGGGTCATTCAGCTGGGAGGCTGCTTCCTCTTTGCCTTTTAGAAAAGGTTTCCGGGAAGAGGTGTAATGATTGTGTCACGGCTTCTGAACTCTCTTGACTTACTGCAGGGATACAATGCTGGAGGCCGCTCGGAGTTTGAGATTCATGTGGCGAAAATACTTGGCTAGGAAGGGCTTCTTGTTGTCGTCCAGTACTCTTACATGAGCGCGCACAGACTTGCCGATCTCCACCTGCAATGCAGTGGGTTCGTGTCCGTCATTAACAAAAATAGGGCCATTTTGATTTAGAAGCCGTCACAAACGGAGACGGGCGTCAAACCATTTCATCAAAAATTCAGTTCCTCTTGAATGACACGAGAAGTTACTAGTCCCACGTAGCCGACGCTTCAGCAGAAAGACAGTTTGCAGGGTAAATAGCAAACTTCCAAAAACAGTGGAGAGACACGGGCCTTTGACGCTTAGCTTTCCCTTCAGATCTTCATGTAAAGCCAGCAGACCTGCACGACGGAATGTCAAGCACTCCGCTGCCGGTCCGGTACGCGAGAAATGTGAGGGGGGGGGGGGGGGGGTAGTTACGAGGGATCAGCCAGGGAATGCAGCATGTCCGGGCCCTACGAGGTGAATGAATGAGGCATGGCTGGGGCTACTCACTGACCTTGTCAACCACTCTGACGTAGACTTCCAGGATGTCGGAGACGTGGACCGTGGCCTTGGCCGGCGCGGGGAAGGCCAGGCACAGGTCGTGAGCCATCACCTGGACGACCCCCGAGAGGACCGGAGCCACCTGGAAAGGAAGCACCGGGAGTGAGGCACGGCGCACAGTGTCAAACACATGGCGCGATGCCGCGATGCCAATCTCCAGCCTCTGAAGGGGCTGGTGCAACTAATAGTTGCTTGAGGCAGGCAAAAAAAACTAAAACGTCCAGGAACTACGCAGTGTGCCCCTTCGGGCGATGCAATCTGGGAGGTCCCGTCCTGGCACATCTCGCTTATTGTCTTGTTGCTATTGAACGGAGCATGCACCGTTAACGACAAAGAAAAATCAATACCTAGTGGAAGTGCCAGGACAAAGAACATTGAATTTTGAACGAGCCTCCCTCCTGGAGCCCGGACTCACCTCTGCCGTGCCCTGGGCCTCCCGGAATGCCACCTCTGCTATCCCGGCAGAGCTGGCGTTGACGTAGAAATACCCCGAGCCATCGCGCAGGGCTAGCTCCGCCTGTGGAAAGGGACCCCGCAGCACTGTAAGTTTCAGCGAGGGCTATTAACAATAATAAATAACCCCTTACAATGTCAATGCCCTGTTTTTAAGGAGGCACTTAAGACATCAAAGTGTGCGCTGGACCAACCCCACTGAGGCTGCGTAATCCTCTTACTCAGGTCAATCACAGGTCACAGGTTACTCCATAACCCATTGACCTGACATACCACCAAACACGCGCCGCACAGCATTAGGATGGGGCCACAGTGAGAGAAGAATATATGATGTAAAAGAAGCCCAACCATAGGCTGCTAAGAGAGAGAGAGACACCAAGGAAGGAATACAAAGCCATGCTTTTGTCTGCGGTTATTCTTTGTGTGGCTGATCGGACGTCAACCTGTGTGAAAGTGTAACTGTTGACATTAAGAAACAAACTTCACTGGGTCTTACCCGAACATCTGGATGGTTGTATATAGTGATTGCCTCAGGGCTTACGGTCACATCCTCCACCAATAGCAGCTCCAGGGTGGCTGAGACAGGAACCAAGGGGTCATACTAACAGGAAGGGGGAAAAACAAGACACGGCACAGCGGTTGGCATGATAACACATGTGAATGTTATGCTAACATGATGCTACTGCCCTAAAAAGCAGGTGTGCTCTCAAGCACACAGAAGCATAATTGCATGTCTTCCAAAATGTATATTCTTAGTTTTAGCATAATAGTCCCAATGTCAACACCAAACAAGTCCCAAAATGTAACCCGATGATTGTGAAATCCTTTTGATGAAAGAGTTTCTATTTATGAGTGTGTTACTATGGCAACCCTCGAGCCCACAAATGCTTGGCACAATAAGGCTATTCTACAGTTGCATCCTCATTCAGTCAAACACTTCTCTTTCAGAAGAGGGTAAAAAAAACACATACAAAAAGCTAGGCTTTTAGCAGCACGCTTCAAATTCTTTTCTTTTTTTTCTCCAACCCCATTCAAAGGATTTCTCTTTTCTCTCTTACCGGACTCGACACCGAAGCTGCTTGGAGGTGGGTGACCTGGTAACCCACCGCTGTCACTGTGATGGCTGTGGTGCCAGGCTGATGGTGGACCAGCACTGTCTGGCGACCTTCAAATGTAGAATCACGGACAAATTATTATATAAAGACACAAAAGAGATGGTGTCAAGTCCGAATGTCAAAGACGAGATAAGCTGGAGACATGCAGCAGATCAGAAGAAAGGGATCGTACCGTGAAGTTTCCTCTGCTTGTTTCCATCCTCCATCAACTCCAGTGCCATAGGCATAGTGGGCTCAATGCTGGCCAGAGACACCTTTGTGGACTCCCACACTAAACTCAGGGAGCTGAAGTTGTCAAACTTTCTCCCCTGTTGGTCAAAAGCTGCCAGGTCTAAAACAGGGTTCCGGTAATTGGAGACAGGAACCTTAAAAAAAATAAAAGAAAAAAGATTTGTTTATAAAAATAGAAATGTCAAATCTGGGACAGGAAACCGCGAACATTTGCATTCGAGTGATTTGTTAAAAACAGAACATTCCCAAAATAATATAAAAAAAGGGCACCGTTAGATGAAACAAGGTGAACTTACGACTTGTTTGTTCTGTTGCAGAAGTGGGCAGGTGAGGTCCAGCTGGGGACTGGTGTACACAGGGACCAAGGTGAGGCGAGAGGGAGGGGCACACACAAAGCTGACCATGGTCAGCTCCGTGGCTGGATAGGGATTGGTCAGACTTGGTCGGTTCCCAACAGTCACCTCCAGAACCTGGCGGTACAACATTACAACCTGGTCACCACCCTCCTATACACTTTATAGAAAAGCTGAGGACAACAATTAAGAGTGATATGACAGTGAAGTTGAACGCCCTCATACGTATCCATAGGACTTGTGGTATGCAGGTGTCTGTGTGTGTGTGTGTGTGTGTGTGTGTGTGTGTGCGCCACGGTGAGTCTTCTCCCCCACCTGCTCTCCCAGGGCTCTGCACGTGGCTCGGACCCAGTGCTGGGTGTAGCTGCGGGAGCTGGGCCCGGTCACAGCCAGGTCAACGCTAGCGGCATCTTCGGGTTTTAGACTCCGGAAGAACTTGGAGGGCTCCAGGACCCAGGGCTTCGGGCCTCCCTCAAACAGCATGTCTTTGGAAGAGCCCAGGGTCACCAAGGCCACAGATGCAGGGTCCACCGCCTTTCAAGAAAAGCAATAACATTCTGTAATATCAGCGTACATTGCAGGGACTTGTTGCAGCAGGAATATTGAGTGGGAGACGCGAATCTAGCCAAAACAAGGTTACACTATAGCCTACAGCGCACAGCGGGCGTTGAGAGTTAAAGGAGAGAGAGAGAGAGAGAGAGAGAGAGAGAGAGAGGAGAGAGAGAGAGAGAGAGAAAGAGAAAGAGAGACAGTAGAAGTA
>JAVQJS010117222.1:0-15010 GCA_036024795.1 Galaxias rostratus | reverse complement strand
GTAATATATATATATATATATATATATATATCACAAGTGGTAATCAAATCTATTGTAGCCCCCTATTGTGTTAACATTGCACTTTGGATTATTTATAGAAGTGCAGTTAACAGAGGCACAGGCTATGGGGAAATCTTCCAAATGCATTAGTTTCTGCACCTACTATCAGTCTTGGGAATCCAGTCCCGAGACGGAGCCTTGGAAAGGCATCAGCAAATCTGTAGATTCAAAAATAATTTTCTAGCGAAATGAAACACATTTTCAATCCCACAAATCTTGAGATCTCACTCCAGTCACCCGTAACGTGGTATTTCTATTTGTGGGGGATTTTGACTTGGGAAGGTCTTTATCAAATCTTGGTGAATTGGACAACAAAAACAAATAATTTTATGTAGGCTAAAAGGAGTGGCAATGGACAAACTTTGATGGACGGTATTGTAATTACAAGTTATCATTTTGTCATCTGAAATCTCCCAAACAACAAAGGGCTCCCATTGTCACATAATTAAAGTGTTTTAATTGAGCATAATTTATTCTTAAAGACACACAGTATGTTTGTAAAACTTGTGCTAATTTATTTAAATGGGAAAAGTTTATGTTATTCATGAAAAATGAAGAAAGGTCTTGAAAAATGTTTGTTTACCATGAATGAATGTTGAACATTTTTGGATATGTATGAATCTTGACAAATAATATTACTGCTTGCTGTACAATTAGTACAATATCTGCCTGGAAAGGTTGCAGGGTTAATAAAGCCAGCTGTTTGCATACGTAAATGTAATTATTGCTGTCCGTGCAAAAAAAAAAAAAGATTTATTACAATTATATTTTGTTTTACATTTTGTAAATATTGTACCTCAAACAGTGACATTGTAACACTTAATTGGCTTCAGTCTGTTATTGCACCTAAGAGAGCAACATGCTATAGGTTATAATCAAGATGAAAGAGGAACTAATCTAAGTGCCTGCAAATATGACTTGTTAAACTTTCCTGCTGTAGCACATGTAATATAATTATTTAAACGTCCAATCCCATGAAATCTATTGTGTTGCGATCGTGCAGTAAATGTTTGAATAGCTGGAACGGGCAACCTCATGCATTGTGAGGATGACTCATTGGTGATCCCGCGGCGGCTGCACTGTGCTGCATGGCCCATGCTGTGGACCGCTAGAAAGCTCCCCTTGATCCTCTCTCATTTCAGTGCACTCAGCACGTTGGGCCCATAATGCCTTGAGTGCTTGCCTGAGCCACATGACATCACTCAGTGCAGCCACTCTCTGATTCTAGTTTTTCCTCCGTTATCCCGGGTAAGAAGAGTGGGGATACTTTGGAATGTGTGTGTGTGTGTCTGTGTGTGCCTGTGTGTGTGTGTGCGTGTGTGTGTGTGTGTGTGTGTGTGTGTGTGTGTGCGTTCTGGAATCGGTTCCATAGTCCCAAAGCAACCCCTCATGCAGAAGGGCGAAAGCTCGCCTGGGGCATGGTACACGGGAGAGCTCTCTGGCACACGCTAATCTGGCCACCCACTGGCTGTGACCCGTGTGTTTCCAGTGTCAGCAGCCGACTGCGGGACAGGCCCATGCAACCCTCCATCACTGTCACAGGCAACTCTAATGAGCGCCAGAGGCCACAAGGTCAATGACTAAGCTGATTTGCCTACTGATAAGCCATCACCTGGAGGCATAGCGGTATACTGTAACAAGTGACAAGGAGACCTTCATAGCCCGGGCGGGATTTCTTTCTTCAAGTGGTGATCTCCGATTATTTAGTAGGCGCTATTATCCACAGGGCTTTACAAATATCTGAAAGGCTGCGGTCAAAAGGTTCACAAACACCTGATGAAAACAACAGTTATTTCTGTCCATTGTAATTTACGACTGCAGCATCCACTCTTGATTTTTAGCATGTGTTTGAGAGTATTTCCACCCCACAAGAGCTAAACCTTGTGTCACATGATGCTTTCTGCATTAATAACTTAACACTTTATCTTTGGTATTGTGCCTGCTCTTTTGTTATTCCTAATGGTGGAGTAAGTGAGTGAGAGTGAAATTGTTCCATAGTGATTTTAGAATGCCATTCAAATAGGTAAGCGATTACAGCCTCCAAGCTCATTTACATGTGATTATGCAGCTGTTTCTCTGGTAGACGAGGGGACGACTGTAATTGTTCAACTTTTAGCATGTAATTACATAGCAATTTGTTCACTGTAATCTTAGATTCTATGGTGAGTGCTGTGTAGCAGAATTAATTACAGGAAGGAGGGCATGTTGCCTGTATATGTCCGATTTCTTTCTTGTTCACTTACCATTGACTCCCCCCCCCTTTCTACGTGAAATACAAAATCAGATCGCCTCCATCATCCCTTCGTAAAATTACTTTTGTCAGGACAAGACACAAGCTTTTGGCCTATGCTTTTTTCTCCTTTTTTTTTAGTTTTTTGATGCCAGAGTCTACATGACGAGAGAGCCAACATCCGACATAGCAGCGGACAAAAACCCTGCAGTGTAATTATCCCACACCTTCTTAGGGCTGAAAAGACTTCTCCTCCTTGTGTTCCATGGATAGCTTCTTATCAGCTGGTCACTTTAGCAGCTTATCTCTCCCTCTCTCTCTCGCTCACTCTCTGTCGCTCTCTCTCTCAATCTTCTAACTTCAGTGAAAGCGCCATCGAGCTGCTGATGACTTTAATCTCCTGAAATGAGGCCCATATTTAACAGAACGATGGAGCCCTGAGCATATGAAATTTCAGACATCGGGGGCTTATCCTCTGTCAGTCAGCGCAGGATCCATCTGCTGGCCTCTCGCGTAGGGTCTCAGCGTGGTAATTCTAGATACACACTTGATGCCTTTATTTTGGCAAGGCCTTCCACGTCGGACTCTTGATAGGGGGTATTGGCAGTTCGCCGGAAGACTGGCAGCAGGCGTAATCAATCTGGCCATCGTGTGTCAGGGGGAGACAGCCGAGCCCAGAGGCTGACTATCCATCAGGGAGCGCAGGCAGGCCGGCCCCTAGGACTACCTGAATCTCCAGCGGCCTTGTACAACTGCCACGGCATGTGTGCATAAATAAAAAGGTTGTTTTAATTAGGTGGTGCTCTCTTGAAGTTTATTCAATCCTCGGCTTCCTAAGTGCCATTAAAAATGGGTTAAATAATGCATCAGGTACAAGGTGATAGCTTGCTTTCTCTGCCTCTCACTTCAACGATTTTTGAAGACGGTTACCAACTTGGCCTCCTTCTGCCGCCCCCAACCCATACATGAGTCGAGTGTGTAGGAGTTTTGCTCTGAGGACAGGTACACAGTTCTACTAGCTGCAGGGTTTCAAGGAATGGGGAACTGAGTAGAATTGAAGGTCAGAGGCAGACTACGGAGACACCACACTCTGTATCATGCAGAGGGACAAAGAGATGTATAGCAGTGTACTGTGGCCTGTGTCCAGCCTGTATTCAAATTTCTCTCAACTCCTTGTGAAATCTAAAGAAATGATATTCGGTAAAGCTGTTGCGATGTGATTTGACTATTGCGAGCCATATGATTGTGCTTTTTTTTCTTCTTTTTTTTTTTTGACGAGGTGTGTTAGGCGTGGGTGTATTGTTTTGCTGCGTTTCCGGCACATGAGTCATGCACCACATGGTGAAGCCGCAGGGGCCAGGGCAAAGTGTCAGGGTCTGTAAGCCCACGGAGGGTGCCCCTGCATGGTCCAACTCTGTTTCCCGGCTGGAGGAGGCGGAGTGCCAGCCTGCTCACTGAGGTGACATTTGTCGTAAGTGATCCAACGCCACCGAAAAAGACCCATTAACAGCATATCGCCTTTCATATGAGCCGTCTGTGTAGCCTCGCGTCCCGCCGCCCGCCGCGGCGGCCGCCCAAGGAGATAAAGAGCGGTGACCCTTAGCCGGGGTGCAAAGGTCAGCCCATCGTTTTATCCATCCGGAAACCGTGTGGAAAATCTTCGCCTTGTAACGTTCAATTGCTGCCTTCCCTGATGAAAACCCAAGTAGCAATTTCCACCTCCGTTCACATTAAACAACCGACACAACAAAATCACCATTATCATCTCTACCAAACATGCTCACGGAGAATGATGCTTACAGTCACACGCTAGCCGCATGACTAATGTGCTCACGCTGAGAGAGTGCTATAATGGTGTATTAATGCTCTGGTTGAACAAAGTGTACATTGTTGTAGCCCACCCACAGTGTGTTCTGTAATCAGTGTTTGTGAATATTAAGGGGCCATTATTGAATAGAGATTAAATAGGAATTATATGAGGCTCGTCACCCAGTGCATGTGACCATGTACCCAGTGCATGTACCCATGTACCCAGTGCATGTAACCATGAGCCCAGTGCATGTGCTTCACATGATTACTTGACATGCAGTGCCAGTATGCAAAACAGCACATGCAAATGTGTGGCAGTACAGTGTGATTTTAGCTAAATCCACCATGGACATTATAAATAAATAAACCATATTTATGGGTTAATGAAACATACTTTCGATATAAAAATATCCGTGGATTGAGATATTGTGTCACCATACAATCTCTTTGTGCAATTGTTGTAACGTTGTCATGGCTGAATGAGTGTTAATGTCACCTGAATGTCAAGTTTGATAACTTTTTCTTTTAGAGCAAATCATTTCAACAGCGTTCAGCGAGTCTTACGAAAACA
This sequence comes from Galaxias rostratus, assembly GCA_036024795.1. Taxonomy (NCBI): domain Eukaryota; kingdom Metazoa; phylum Chordata; class Actinopteri; order Galaxiiformes; family Galaxiidae; genus Galaxias; species Galaxias rostratus. The sequence goes on along the minus strand of JAVQJS010117222.1, from coordinate 10,340 downwards.
AAGGAGAGGCTTACGTCTTCGTGTTTATGGCAGGCTGTGGAAACAACACCCCCACCCCCTCTTTTCATGCGGTCTAATAAAAGCTGCACTGGCTGTAATCCTGCCAAAGATGCAGCAATACTAATTACCTGCTGTTTACCGGGCTTTGTGCATCCCACCTTTCTTGGGACAATCAATAAATACATACAAAGGCCACAAGAATCAAATCACCCCCCCGATAACCATTGAAATTGGATGAGGTTCATTAGAGATTCCTTGGGCGGAGCCTATCATATTCAATAGCAAAGACAACCCACCCTCTTATCCCTTTGTTTTTTGATCACTTCTTGTGTACAAGCTGTGCAAGTCAGAGTTCTAAGGCAATTAATTAATGTCTCAGACAGAAGGCAATCTCACTTATTGCCCCGCAGCATCTCAGGAAGATGGGCCGATTTTGATTTAGTGAATGTATTATTCCTGTGTGGTTGTTTGCGCGGACCATCTCCGCAGTGCTTATGATTTGGCATGATTTGCTATGACGCTGCTGCCTGTGTTTGTGTTTCTCAGGCGTCTTTATTTTTTTACTTTTGTTTCCCGGCACATGGTGGTCTTGACATTTGGATGTTGCTACTACCAGGTCAATTTTCTTGGTAGAAAACAGTTTTCTTTTAACCAAAATGTTGTGATCTTGTTTTTTTACTTTTACCAAAAAAAATAATCCCTATATTTAGTGCAATGTTTTTGTTTTATTTATTTAATGGACACTCGTGCGAATCAAAATAGGTCTGCCCATCTCCCCTTAATCAATATACTGCAAGTTTATCCCTAATACAGCATTGTAGTTTGGCTTTGGGATTATAGAAGATGTTATCTCCACTAAAGGTCAGACTGCAATCGTGAATTATGTGAGTCCCTGATCTATTGAGGGTGAAAAAATTTCAGAATGAAAGGTTTTCTGACAACGTTTTTAAATGTCTGGGCAGAAACAGACAGAGTGTGCCTATGGAAGGCCTGGATATATCTAAAAACTTTTGAAGCTAGTTTCTCCTCCTGCTCAGTGTCAAACAATAGTCAAAGCTACTGTATTTTTTTTTCTCCTTTTGGCACATTTCATGGTCTGAGTTGTACACGTGTACTGCCTTTTTCTGTCAAAGCAAAGAACCACTTATACCCTGCATAACGAAAGAATTATGTCACATTAGCTGTGGTGTGGCTATTTGCATATGTGCTGAATATTATAATGAATGGTAATGAATTAAAATCCTGTCAAAAGATGTTACCAATTACAGTAATTGTATGCACATGTTACTCATTAAATCATGCCAACTGTAAGACATGACTGTAACCAGGAGTCGGTTTTATCTTTAAATGACTTGAGACATTTACTGCACTTCAACCACACGCTGAGAACATAAAATGATACACTAATTACGTCTCAAACACTACTGAGTACTTAGCACCTGAAGTCCCTACACTGCTGGATCATACACAAAACAACAGCGATACAGGGAGATGTCACAATTCTCTTTTTTAAAAAGCAATGTTTTCGTGATTGACAATAGTTGTGCTGTCCTTTACACGTTCAGAACATGTTATTTATGTTATTTCTAAATGGTGCTAGTTACTGGCAGGTAGCATACAATGCTGATGATGAAAAATTTATATTTTATGTGTTTATATGTTCAGGCATTTTTGTATTTTTTAGAATGGTCTTTTAATTCTAAGCAATTGTTGAGTACAAGTGAATGTTTACAAATAGTTCTGATCTATTCCAGAGTGTGGTTCATGTTCTTAAAAACATATTTTTTTGCTTATCACTGGAGAATTCCATTCAAAGTCAAAAACAGCAGTGAAAGTATTGGCATGCCTAACCATGGGCCTCTCACATCTCAAATATTCAAGAGGTGTCCGGAGGCCATTCTTTGCAGGTTTAGTACCAGTGCATCAACTGTCAAACTGCATCGATTCAGCTTCTGACTCAGCTGAAACAAAAACAGAGACACGCGTGTACTTAAGCACTGCTAGCTTCTACCTGCTCACTGCCTCAGTAAAGAAGGGCCTTCATTCTGTGTCCAAGCCATATTGCAATGTCTATAAAATGGATGGCTGGGTTTTCTCTTTCTGCCTTTGACTTTGGGTGAACGTATTGGAAGCCCCCGTCCGTATAAACTGTTAAATGCACAGAGCGTGGACCATATCGGTACATGTCAGCTACGGAGAGGGCAAACTTAATTTATCACAGGAAGGAGCCTTTTCACCTCTTCATTTTGTCAGAAGTAATACTGTGTGTTTTGGTCTCTGTGTTCATCATAATGCTGTGCCGACTGTTTGATTTGCTTTTTTGCTTTTTACATAGTTCTTTGCCTGAATGTTTGTGTTTACATAATAACATGTAATGTATATTTATATGTTAAATGTACAGGGGTGTCTGTCTCTGAGTATGAATGATTGTCTAAATTTTCAAAACAATTGGACGGAAATGGCCCCAGTGCTACCTTTCAGAAGATGCACTCCAACAGTTCATCTTGCCTCCAAAGGGAGTTTAGCAAAGTCAAGTTCTACCTCTCTTTCATAGATTCCGTAAGATTATTTACTAGGTGCCTGGGGAAACCCTGCTTCACTCGTGTAAATGTGTGTCTTTCAAGTTCCTTCTCCGCAGACTGTGCCGTAAATCAAATGAGCTCTCCACTTTCTTCTCCCCACCTCACGAGAGGTTGTTTTTTTTTCCAGAGTTGAGAAAATCATACAGTTTTGTCAGGGTTTGAGGGCATTGTTTACCGCTTCAGCAGCACTCCTTGGAAGGATCTCTGGCATCTTATGAACAATAGCACACGCTTTTTTGAACTCCGAACTGTTTATGTTGTTGCCTTGTCTTTTGTCAATTGAATGCCATGTCACCCGGCTGCAGTTCTTTGTGTTACGAGTGTGCTTGTGGGTGTTGTTTTTGATAGAGATCTATGAAGGCCACTGATAACCTTTTAACATGCGTGTCCATGTCTGGTTCAGTGCTTGATGAAAAGCGAAGAGCGTCTCAAGAACAGAGAGGAGGTGAAAGTGCTCCCTGTGCCCTTCCAGTGACATTATCTCAAGTGAGACGCACTGCAAGTGGACTGGTTCGGAGAGCGGGGAAGATCGCTGAAAAAACCCAAAGATAACATTGATCACAGAGACAAATAGGATCCTTTTGCAGAGTCATTCATCACCACTTGTCTGTGTTACAAAATACCCTTGAGGAATCTGGAAATCACGCTCGTCTGAAACAGTCGGTTGTATAACCAAATCGCGTTCGGAATAGAAGTGTTTGGAATCCCTTATCGGTGTGAGAATGATTAAACTAAGTGGGATCTAGAACCCTTTGAGGAGAAGGCAAGCTCTAAAGCTGCATTGATCAAGTCTGACGGCGTAGTAGTAATGAGTCTTGAAAGGCATTGAGAGCCCATGACCTCCTTAATCATTGTAGACCATACCACTAGAGACCCTCCACCATTACCAACACAAACACCCTGAAGACACACCCGTTATAGTCTAACCTCCTTCCGTGCCATTATGTATGTTAACGCTCGGGCATTAGTTTGAGCAGACCTTAGCTTTTAGCGCCTTTTCACCCGGCAGTGGAAGATTCCTGTGGAAGTAAGCTGTGGTGTGGTGGTCCTGCTTGGTGTAGGTTTGGTGGAGGCTATCGCTATCAAGTCCCAAAGTGTCGGCAACTTTTTTGTATTTTTAGTACGTACTGAAGCTGCCCTTACAACGTATGTACTGTTGCATGCAGTATGGGGCATATGGGGCATCATGTCATTACGCGATGAACTTTGACACTCTGCAAATACATCCGTTAGAGTCCGTAGAGCAAAATGTGTGTCTATCAATTAAACACGCTGTCATTGGTCTTTGGGTGCATCCCAATTCCCTTAAAACCATGCTGTTTAGCAAGCCATGAAAATATTAAGTATGTCATATTCAGTATGCCAAAAATACCAGGATGTCCTACTGCATCCGGTTGCATTTTGTAGTGTGCAAGCCAGGATCATTTTCTGGCTTTTCTGACCTACAGTCCTATGCATAGTGTAATACACGTCACATCAACTAAGGCATCTCGAGAGAGCAGAGTTCTACAGAGTTCAGCCCAATCCCGCTTTGTTGGTGCAAATAAATGCCACAGCATGTTTAAGTTTTTAGTGTTTGCTCCTGTCGCAGAAAGGTGCATTGACCTCTACCGATCTATGCGTAACGATTTGAATGGGAGAAACAGAGTTTGTGAGCACCTTCAGGCAGAAATTGATCGTATGAAATGAAAAAAGTTTGGATACATTTGCATTCATATTTTACCCCAAAAATGTAAAGAGTAATACATGGTTCCAAAGTTTTGGCCGAGGTGCAAGATTCCCAGCAGAAACACAGCATCCTTGCATATTGCTTACATGGCGTAACACAGCATTTCCATAAAGGAAACACTCTTGGCTGACTCTTAGGAGAGTTATAGTTATTATGAGGAGAGCTCTCAGTGAAGATGTTCTCTGTCCTTTAACAACTAAAACAGCCCAATTAATTAATAAAAGCCACATGCCTGACTATCCCAGTGGTCGGAAATAGAATCACTATTTTACAGTACATGCACCGTTCCAAGGTATGATGATGTTTGAACATCTGTCTTTACCGAATGGCAGGGTTTGCCATAGAACATACTCTGAGCCGAAGTTAAAATGGTATGCTCAAACTCTTGAGACCCAGTTAAAATGGCTTGCCCACTCAGGTCCGTCTACGGTTTATCCACAGGGGCTTCTCTCTCCCACTTGGGTTAAAAAGAAATCCATGTGCTAGATTAGAAAGGGTTTAGCCCCCACTGCACTTGACAGATTTCCCTATATCTGTGAAATCGCTATTGCCATAAAATAATCTATAGGGTATAGCAGTAATATTTGCCTTACAGTTTTCTTGGGTAATTAAGAGGAGAAACCAGCAGACTCACTCATGTGTAAAGAATTTTAACCATCAGCTTTTCAAGGGAGTGTGGAATTAGGCTCTGTTGTACTCGGTCGTCTTCTCTCGCCTCATACATACATGGGCTGGAGTTGCATTTTCTGGCTGGGGTGCCGTTTTGTGTCGGTGACTCGATCATTAGAAGGTCAACGGAACACAAAGGCGAGTGGCTTGCGCAGCCACTACTCAACAGGACTCATTTCATCTCGTTTACGGCACAGTGTGCGCTCACAGGGTGCTGCATTACAGTCAGAACGGGTACGTGGAAAACATTGATAAACGAGGAATATATATATAAATATATATATATATATAAAAAGCACCTTCAGAGTGGCTGGCCTGTTTGGATAGGAAAATAAATAAATCAGTTTTTTTGAGATGCAAATTTGTCATTAAGCCGAGAGTGTCACCTCGCGTCCCTGGCAGTGGTGTCACATGGCTGACTGCTGCTGTCTGAGCATTCAGCTTAATGATGCTCGCCGTAATGAGGCAGGGTTTTTATGGCACACCATCGCACACCCAATGTTAATGTCCAGTAGATGGGAACGTGAGCCTACGTCTGCCTTGAATCATGTCTCCGCCGCTTTGTTTTTGGATCTCCTTATTTGCTTTTATGAGAGATTAACTTGGGAAATGCGTTTGAAATAGAGTGTGAAACTGTGAAACAAATTTTTTTTTTCAGCCCGAGGCAAGGGCTAACTAATGCTGCTGTTGTCATTTTATCTGATAACAAACCTTCTCCATGTCTGACTCCTATTGTTGGGATGTAGATTAATCATGTTCTGGTAATGGGTTTGAGTAAAGCAAGAGGGTGGATTTTCCAATGCAAACGATTCCATGTATGCATGTCATGTGGCTGCACGAAAAGAAGTAATCTTCTCTGTCTAGCGTGTCTAACCTAGTGTAAGCAAAACCCTTTTTATATGCTCTGGCTCAGTGTGTTTTTCTGTGTATACTGCTTTTCAGAGTCAGAGGCACTTACTCGCACGTATGCTGCTTGCGACTAGGAGTGCTCAGCACTGTGCGATGACTAGAAGTGTCTGGTGTAATGGGTGTCCCTCACAGCCAGCTCTCAGTTGATGGCTGTGATTGGCATGATGGACGCGACGGGGCTCTGGATCTCAATTACAGCTCAAGGTCTGCCCCTGTGTGCAGCACATACACGTCCACAGAGTCTCTCCTGTCGTCCAGAGAGAATCTGGACCACACATCAAAGCCGAGAAAGCCCACCAAATGGAATTCCTGGTAGATCACTGAAACGGCAGCAACGCATCCTTCATGAACAGCTTTGGGGAGCAATTACGGCCTCAGCATTTTTAGTGGCTGAGTGTTTAATTATAACAGTTGTACACTGTAAGGCACTACTCATAGGCTTGTCTGCTTAATTGATGTTGGAATCAAATTAAAGTCTCAGTTCTAGGTCTCCATGTTCAGCTTTACGGGGACACTTTTATTGACTTTGTTTAGGGGCTCTGCGGACAAGCCCCCAGCGATTAAATTGCCATTGAGGGATGCAACGCTCCGTTCAGCATCAATTTTTCATGCTTTCATCATTTTCTTTTTTTTAAACGGGAAAGAGAAATTGCATGCCTTTTTGATTTGTCTGATGCAAAATGTTGAAAATGAATGACCTACTTTGTTTTTGCTTTTTTTTTAAATATGAAGGGTTTTGGGGGGGAAATTACCGAATGTTTCTTTTACCCCTTATCCTTATACGGTTTTCTTTTCACAGCATTGTTTTCCCCCTTTTCCTGCCTGTAGCATCCAACATCTCACTTCATCTCTTTCCTTCTCTTTCCTCTTTCCCGTCAAGCGTTTAAACATTGATAATACCTGCAGAGAACATGGGGGCCCATGTGGGGAGAGTGCTGGTGACCTCAGGTTCTGCTGAGCACCTGCCTCTCTGAGGAGATGTGTAAGGAACAGCTCCCCAGTTTAAAGAGAGGGAGGGAAAACAGACTTGCTTTCTCTGACGGATGAATTATTTTTTCTCCTTGCCAGGCCCAGATGTGTCTTTGATCGCTGTGTCTATTTTTACAACCTTTCATTGTCGCCATGAAGTGAAATTGATAGAACACATAGAGATACCAGTTTTACAAAGCATGGAGATCTTTTGGAGAAGACTGCTAACGTGATGTGCATCTGAGGCCCATATCTGGTGTTTGCCAGCAGGCTGTAAATCAGTGTCAAATTCGTTTGAATTATTTTGAGGAACCTATGATTTAAAAAGTGATGATTAGCAAAGGCTTTTTAAAGTTAAACATTCCAGTAGGTGCAAAACAAGTTGATAAGTTTGGACATACACATACATGGGCATATGGGCATACAAAACTCACAGCTCGTTAAGGATTCCCATTTTAATCACAGCACAGTTAAACAGCATAGATTTTTTCCTTGGCACCCTCTTTTACACTGATTGCTCTGTTTATGTAACTGGCACGAAACATCATGCTCTATCCTTTTCCAGAGCGAAATCTCTTCCGAATGGCATGTTTCCTTTTCTGGGCATGTGGACATGTGGTCATCCCTCATTTGGCTTGAGGAAACCTAAAAATTAGCAAAGTAGGTTAATTATCGACGTTAAGTTTTTCCATCCTTTCCTTTGACCGTACTCATTGCCTGTTGTGCTGCCCAAAATGAATAGTATGGAGACCGCTTGAAGCCTGGCGCTGGACTCCACCACACGCATGTTGAAAAGCCTCCAGTGAGTGGACTGTTATAGCTGCACAATGTCACCGAAAGCATATTTGCCCACACGTCACCTGCTGGTTTGCATTGATCTGAAAAGAACAGATTTAGACGTTAAAGGCTTTAATGCTCTGTAAAGGCTGCACAGACAAGTGGTCGAGCATGGCGATTATTGTTCTAAATTCCCTGAATTTGGGGTGATTTCAAAGGATTAATGTGACTCACACAGCTCAGTTGTGCCCCGCCATTTCCAGATGTTGCAGCTCTAATGATTGATGTTTACTGTTTCTGTGTCAGTGGGTGCTTTTCATTTCGTAATTTCAGTTCATCCCCTGAAATTATCTATCGTGGTGAGTTGAAAGACTACTCCGATGCATTTAATTGTGTATTAAAGGAGTACAGCTTTGATATAGCATTACCGGCTGTCTTGTTTTTTTCTCTTTTGAAGGAAATATGGAAATTCCACTGCAACTCAAACAAGCGTACAATATTATTGTGGTATGGTGCATACTAATCATTAATTATTAACCCAATTAAATTCTGTTTGTTACAAAATCAGTTGAATATTCTGAGGCTTCTTAATTCTTGGAAGTGTTTGAATTATTATTTTTGCACCTCTTGTGCATCTATCCAGCCACACTACTCCTATAACATGTATTTTCTCTCATTAATAACATACACATAGAATACCCATCTTAGACGTCCTTGACGTTAACTAGAATACTTTTTGAGAATAGTACGGATTTAGTTGTATTGATCAGGGAAATTGGACATGACTGCAGCATTTTTTTCCTAAAGAAAGTGCCTTCATTAAAATGGATCCAGTGTGTTGCCGACTTTTAATTAGTGCTAGCTTTACAAAATGAGCTGAACAAGCCCCTGTTACATACCAAGCCTAATTAGACCCTGGCTGGTTTGATTTATTTACAAAGCATGCATAGACTCTCCCCTGCTGATGACTCTCTGTGACCAACAAACATTCTCTGTGCATGTCGCCTGCTGCTGGGGTCCTTGTGGGTTGGCATTGTCATCCTCATGTCAGCCATGTGTGAAAACAGTAGACTTCTTGTAAAAAAAAGAGCGCTTTCTATCCTCTAAGCATTTTTGCTTTTTGACACATTAGTCAGTGAGTTTGCGGGGTCTAAATAAAGTTGGCGCGCTCTCATCCAAATAGAGCATGCGAGATAAGTAATCTAATTTACATTTGTTGTTCTGCTTTAAGCATAAACAGCCAGATGCTCTATTTATGAGACTGACACAATTAGCAAGTAAACATTAGCCCATGAAATTTGATTAAAATTCATAGCAGTAAACGGCAAGTTCAATAAACATCTAGGTAAGAGGCCTCAAATAGTTTTCTAATCTGGTGTGCCTTAGACCCATCCCGATGGACATATATTTCTTATTATATTCAAGGAAACTTATCATAGGGAAAGGCTGTGCCCACTGACTATTAAAGACCATAGGCAGGATTTCAGGATACCCATATTTGCTGATATTGTCAAAAATAATGGTTGTGTCACAAAATAATAATTTTATATCCTTGAGACCAAGTAGCTAAAGCTAGTTCCACAATAAAATATACTTACTTGAGACATGTGTCAACTTGTGTGTGTAGCAAAGTTGCTTATCCCTTTCATTTTGCTAATTGACTTCAGCTGTATAATTGTAGACAATATTTTTCCTGTACCATAATACTCCAGAGTGTAAAGTACACACTTATCAAACAAACAAATTGTGCTAACAAGCAATTTGAAAAGTAGAAACATTTTAGCCCTGATGATTATAGCTGTTGTTGGGCACAAAATGAGCGCTGAATTACAGTAGGCATTTTACTGTCTTACCTACTTTATTTATTCTAATTGTGGATTCAGATGAGCACCTTGCTGTTTCGTTCCAATCAAGTTACATTATGCTGATTGTGATTATTTGTGGGTCAGAATAACTGATAACCCAAAATGTTCTCTGATTGGGTTTATGTTTGTCCTCTCCAATGCAGGACAGTCAGGTGGAAGCCATTCAAACTGTTACCTTGGTAACCACGCAGGGCAGTTGAAAGTTTGGTGCTCACAGGCCCTGGTAGATATGGGTCTTATTATAAGGGATAAAAAATAAGCATACATGTATTGTTCTTTTTTAAACATTAACTGACTCCAAGGCCGCACTTGTCAAGAGAGGTGCCAATGTGTTCCTCAGCCTTTTATCATGGTTGACGCTGTCATTATCAAGCACATTTTTCATTCTACGACGCTATTTCATTTCTCTTCGCCTAGATTAAGTGATAAGAGTTTAAAAGTGGTTTTGACATGTAGATGATGGACGAGAGGAGTAAATAAGCCCCACAGCTCTGTACACTTCAGACAGTGTCTGAAAGCAGGATTGCAACAGGGTTATGTCTCCCCTGGAGATGAAAGGAGCCGGTTCTGATTTTGTCTGGAAAGCACGTTATATAAAAGCAATGTTGCATGAAACCATACAATTCTGATCAGGAAATTAGGAGACACGGAAGATGGTGTTATTCTTCTCTTTTCAGACGTCTTTTTCTTGAAAGATAATGAGGAACTGATAGAAAGAATATTTATAACTGCATTTGAGTACATGAAGAACATCTTTGAAAATCTCATTAGACAACTCAAACTGTCAGGCATCAAAAGTTCTTTGTCAGCTGTGACAGTGGGGTAGGTATAGATGCTAAG
>JAVQJS010117205.1:0-10773 GCA_036024795.1 Galaxias rostratus | reverse complement strand
GCAAACACGGGGAGAACATGCAAACTCCACACAGAAAGGTCCTCAGGCGGGATTAGAACTCAGGACCTTCTTACTGTGAGGCAACAGCACTAACCACTGCGCCACCGTGCCGCCCTAGTTGTGAAGTCAAAAATAAAAATAAATCAGCACTTGCCTATGCTGAAGTGTTCTGCTCACGATTCGAGGCATTCATATAATAGTCAGATGAGGACTTGATAGACCTATTTGTTACTTCAAGGTCTACTGCACCATCCCACTTAATCTATCCACAGTTCAGTAACTGACAAGCTTTAGTGTTGGAATGCAACGAAACAAAAATGTTGGACAGTGAAGGCTTAGACAAAACTGATTGTATTCAAAAGCCTAGACTTGTTAAAAATATCTTGTGACAGATATAGATATAAACAGAGAGAATATTTTGTGGCAGGTCTGTGCAGACAAGCTTTTTTGTTTTTTTGTATTTTAAACCAATTTAGAAAAGGGTAAACAAGCCTTATTAGCCTCCTTCTAATTACATTTTCTGCCATGACTGTAATTAGTGCATCCTCGTAGTGTTCTCAGATCTCTGCTGAGTTCTCAAAGTTACATCAAAAGGAAATCTCTCTCAATTAGAATTCCGAGTGCTGAAGTAATTGTGTCTTTGTTTACCTTGTGTTAGAAGGTCCTGCATGAGGCATGATTGCTAGTTGATATTTGACATACATCTTTATCAATGTCACTGAAGTTTTCAATCAAGCCAAATTTTTAATGTTGTCACGTACATGATCAAGTTCCACTCATTTTTTGGGGTTTGTTTTACTAATAAACAGTTTTATTTTCATATTTTTGTTGCATACAGACCAATGTGGAGCTCATTGAAGTCTGTGGAGTGGTTGTATTGACATGTTACTACTCAATGTTTTGGTCTGAAGTAAGCCGCAAACAAATATTAATTTTTTGGATTGCGTGACGTTTTTACACAAAGAAATACCTTTTACTTATAAGCAAATAATGATATAGGCTAAAAAGCTGGAAACCAAGTTGAAAGATCTCTAACCAATTTAATATTGGCTTTAGAAGATAATTTGATTTGATATTTGATATCAAATTTGATAATTTGATTGATTTGATTTGGTTTTGAAATGAAAAAATGTTCACAAAAAATAATTCTTCATGCACTGACGTATATATTTAACATGATATGCATGTGCATAAAGTACCCTACAAAGCACAAGCGGTAAAGTTACTTGTCAAGCGTTTAACTTATACATGGCATTGCGTTGAGGTGATGGGGTAGTTGAATGTGCCTTGAGGAATGTCTTACTTATTTTCAACGGCAAGTAGCAGTCTTTCAAGTGTGATAGTGTTTGTGTACCAGAAGCCCACTTGTCACCTGACATTTGTTCAGTATTTTTCTTGCCTGTGTTACAAAAACAACGATTTTTACAATAAAATAATGAATAGAAATAAAACCGTAGGTAAAAAATTATGTATATATTCTATATTCTATATAGAAATTAAAAGCATATGCATGGCCTTTCAAGCCCTTCCTCCTTTGACATCCTTGGCAAAAATATAAAAAATTGGCCTGTTATGCTTGGCTAATTTTATGTAAATCCTCTTTGACTTGTGAACTTGAGAAGTTTGATCTTCAGAGCTGCTTAAGTGTGGTTATTTGGATTATTAATGTTTAGATAATTACCTTTTAAATGTTCTCTAAAAATGTTGCCCTATCCTATCAGCGCAACATGATGGTGCAACTCACTACAATGTATTTTAAAAAACATTTTGGACAATCTTTTTCATAAACTGATATTTACTTTTACCTTCTCATGTAAGAGCTGCCTTGATGTAGAATCCATAGTAAATGCTTGTATTAAGCTGCCTAAGATGTAAAAGGAGTTGCTGCTCTTATACAACAATTCCTTCAATTTGATGGCATGGAATTGTTGTATATTGTTAGGCCACATTCATTTGTTTGCGATTGTTCAGTGATGGTGTAGGTTGGCCAAATTCACATGCAAGAAACTTTTCTTTGTTTCTACATGTGAGAAACAATGCAAGGCCACTGGGGGTCAATTTGCTTGATTTCAGCAAGCAGGGTTCTGAGATTATGCTGAATGCATTTCCACACTGACTGTAAAGAATACAATTCAATTTGTTGAGGCATGGTAGTATATTGCCATTGAAGACTGTAGACCATTTATTAGTCATTGTTTTCTCTCACTACAAATTGTAATTATGACAGTGTCCAAATAAGTGTTTCAAGATGTATATACATTTCCAAAAAAAAGTAACACTGCAAAAAAATCGATATTATAAATAAAAAATAATAAAATGCTGATGATTTTTTCTTAATGTATCTTGAATGAAATGAATTGAATGAAATGAATACAACGTCAGCAAAGAACTTTTTTTGTTAAATTAGATAACATTGTACTTGAATTTATACAGGGAATACAGTGTGAAACTAACATTAAGGTTTGCCTACATTGCATACTGAAGGATATACATCGCATCGGTTTAAATTGATGTGACAAGGTGCATGGTTGTGCATTTTAAAAGATCTTACCCCAGCAGGACTTGCTTGAATATGTGACTTATGTGAAATATGCTGATTTAGTGAAATTATAGTCGGACAAAGTGTGAATAGTAGCAATGCAATCGACTGAACAATAAATAACTGATATGATGGTATCTGGCAAAATAGCCCAATAGAGGCAACTCCAGTTTTAACATGTAATGCACGTGGGCTTCTGTTTGCATATGACATTCTAAAAAAAACTCTGTGGTGGTGGATTCCTATTGTCTCTTATCATTGTAATCTAACTTTATTAGCGTTTATGCTTTCGGCAAGCGTTTACCTCCATGCCTTTTGCTTTATCGGTTGATCTATGTCTAATATGGATTGCTTCTCAACACAAAGTAGTTGAAGTTTGATTGACACAAATAAACTTTGTTGGATACAGAAGTGGAGCAAATACACAATCAATCACAAGCCAAGAGACATAAGATAAATGATGTTTCTGAAATCCACAAAGGGCATGAAGTGAAGCAATCTGGGCCATTAGCTTTTGCACCTCTAACATAGCTGCAAGTTGTTGGATAATGCCATCAAACATTGAAGTGAGGATGAACCCTAACACACTTAACATGTTAGCTAATGACACTGTAATCTGCCTCAAATTCAAGTATGTTTCTTTGAGTGTAATTGCCTTCGGTGGCATACTCATACGCAGTACAAAAATATATGAGTGTCCAGGAAAATACATTCCCCATGCCTGAAAAACTGTGTCCAATCTCCAAAAGCAGTCAAACTGTTTTTGTGTACCAGCAGCCCTCTTGTCATCTGACATTTGCACAGTACTTTTCTTGCCTCTATTACAAATTAGTTTACCAACGACAGAACAGTTGTAATAATAAAATGAATGAATAGGAATAAAACAGCAAGTCAAAAATAACACATTTAAACTTAATAAGAGATATATATATTTTTTAAAAACACACAAAACAAAAAGGATGATCAATGGAATCTACAGATGTCTTTAATAGGCAGTAATATGTTGATAACAATAAGGGCATCACCCTGAGTTTTTGTCACCTTATTAGCCAGGACTTTTGACGGTGTTTTTGAATTTGAATGAGTTGCATATTCTCCTTCATATTTACCTTTAAATATAATGTTGTCGTTGATTATTCTCCATAGCACGTTTATCTATGCTGACATACTACACTTATTTCTTGCAAAATCAACCTAAAACGAATGATACATTTCACAGTACAGTGTGTCATGCTTCCAAATAAAACATAAATCCTAAATGTGTCTGTTTGGATTTGCCCCTACTGGCCCAAATCATCATCTCCATATCCCAACTTAAAACACGGATTTACGCAAACATGTTTATCAAGCATTGTTTGCTTCCTTCCCTTGTGATCATGTGATGTAGTACCTCTTACAGTCGCTAAACCAATGTTAACAGCCATGTCTTATTATTTTAAAGCTCAAGGGTTTCCATAATGACCGACTGTCCAATATGTTGTCCTAGCAATGCATCAAAACATACTTGGAGTGCCTACTAAGAAACTTCCATATGGCATAATAATTCCTTCAGCGCAAGTGTTCTCGACATGATGCTTAAAAAAGCTACTGTGTGAAAAGCTATGCAGCACCCCAAGTGGGCGACTTTAATCAAGTGTCCATTGCAATTATTACTTGAAGTGAATTGCTCTCAATTGAATTCCCACGGACTTTGCCTCCCTTTGTATTGAGTGGATTCAGTGGAGAAAATGGGATAAGTGACTCTGTCTTGTTACAGTGGCATTCCAGGGTTTATATATTTCCATGGAAGTCATTGGTATAATTAGCTTAATTTGGGAAAGACCAGGGAACGACTCCGTATTGAAGAGGGCCTAGTCCCTCTCGGGAAACATCTTCTTAAACCCTCAAAACCTGCTGACAAAAAGTAGATGGGAACATAAAAGCGAGAGAGACACATTTAAGCGGAACATTAGATTAACATACTTTCCTCTTTTGACGTGACAAAAGTTTTTGACGGTACCATCTACATGTCTCCAGAGAGATTTGGGCAATAAGTTTAAGGAGGGAAACCAAGGCCACTCCTGATGGTGTTGTTCAGCTGGAAAATTGTAATTTGGGGCAACTTGTCAACCTTTTCATTCAACAGCCAGAGAAACAAACAACCTAAAAAACTAAATGCATGTATACTGTCAACACATTCCTCTTCTCCTCTTACTAAAATTGTTTGTGGAACCATTTATACATATTGCTTATGTTAGATAGACAACTGGACAAGTATGACCATAAATCATTCTCTTTTCCCCTTCCTTTTGCACTTTTTTAAATGAACTGGGCCATATATATTTATATATATACATACATATACACATATATATTACTTCACTAGTGTGCCAGTTTTTTCACAGAATATATATATTTAAATTGGATTGGCTCTCACCTCCACTGTCCACTGACCATGTAATATGCGATTAAATCCGCAGATGATGGGAGATTCCTTTATTAGTAACTACAATCCATTTTGGGCGGCATATGTTTCTCAGCATAAGCAAGTGTATCCTCTAATCCTTTCTCCTTTATGTTCTCGTCATCCCTCACTTGTCTGTCTCTGCTCAATCTATCCTTGGTTCCACCCCCCCCCCCCACCTTCTCCTCCCATCTCTCCTCTCTGTCAGCAGTGCCCTCTGCTGAGTAAGTGACAGGCTGTGCCACAGGCTCCCCCTGAGGGCAGTGACTGCCACTGATTGCCTTGCAGCTTAAAATGTTATGATAAAAGTTTTTCAATTTTTTTTTTTTGCCTTCACCTCTTGGACTAAGGAGAGATTGTACAGTGTCTCTTAAGTTATGAGAATGACCCCCTAATGGGCCCCATCAAAACAATAAATCTGAGTGATCCAAGTCCATTCCTGATCATTTAGACAGGCCAGCGGCAACCCCCATGCATTCCGGTGCTCTGAGAGAAACTCCCCTGGAGGCCCACATAGACAAAGATAGCCCATCTTTCAACCTAATGCGGAATCTAATGCAATTCTAATTATGCCATGCCAGAAGTGAGTAGCAGCAGCAAGGAGTGGCAGCTCAGTGCAACCTAAATGCTATGCAAATAAAATAACTCAGTGGCAGAGGCCTAATGAGGAAGGCTTTGGCAAATAGGTTTGTTGTGGGTTTGAAATGTTAATTTAGCTTAGAAGCAAAACTACAGAAATGTTGCATATCAGCACAAAAAAGTGTTTGACTGTATTATTAGCAAAGGGATCAGTGAGAGATAAAGGTTAAGAGGCACTGTTTCGCTGTTTTGCTGTCCGCCAGAGCCCATATCAGAAAAGAAAGAACAGGGCATTACATTACTCTTTTTATTCATTTTCTTTCTTTCTACTATTGTTCTTAAGACACATAAGCTGACATGGGTATTGCAAACCTCATTGAAACGGAGCATCGTGTTGATTTTTAATACATATATATAAAATGGATTGAATTGTATATTTAATCTCTAACTGAAACTAACCTTAAAAACCTTTCAATTGTTTTGTTTCATAATGCTGTATGTTTATAGTTCTTATGCAAACCCACCAGTCAAATCTGGAATGGAGAGCACATTGTTTTTCCCCAAGCCTTTAAGCAAGCAACTGGCTAGTCAATTAAATGGCAGGTAAGCCACAGCCCCAATTCGAGATAAACACAGTTAAGTCCCCCAGAAGTAGTGTTTGAGTCTCTGGGGACATGACTGCTGCAGTCACTTAGCTGCCGCCTGCCACACCACACGTCTCTTCAGCTGTCCTAATAGCAAGAAGCAGCTACCTGCCATTCTAATTGCATTTTTCACTTTTGACTAATCACAGAAGACACAACTGCCCTCCAGGCATCCAGCCAGGCACAGCATAAGGACGTTTTGTGTCAAATGTAGTCTTCAGACACAAAGCATCAGCACAAAAAGCCATCTAATCCCATTGCGTTAATTTGCACAGTGATTTAAATTTGTTTCTATTTATTCCCTTTGACTTTCGTACTGCATGTTAAAAGGGAATAATATCACAGAAGGGGAACAGAAAAGCAGGATGATATCGACAGTGGAATTGGCATTACACACTTTAGACTATCTGGTGTAAATCAGCCTTAGAGAACAGCATCTGACCCTCTCACAAAGAAATAGACAAGAACAAAGTAATAACCATTATATACGTTTACATTAATACATTCTCTTTTTAAGTTTCTTGTACAAAAGGTTTTAAAGTTAGGATTTTTAAATTGTGGAATGGTATACACCGTTTTGCTTGTGGTAGCTATTTTGGGGTGTGGTGGGAGGAATGAAGCCCCAGAGTAACAAGGTATTGGTTTTCTTTGCCTGTATTGAAGTTGCTTGAAGTGAATTATTTTTGCTTAATCAGGCCAGACCATAGCTATCAAATGTACCTTTGTTTAATGTTAATGGGAATGTTTGTGACTTAATGACCTGCGTTTATGCAAGTTTAACAATAATCAATTGTTATTGTTATGTGATATTTTTTATTGATTTGAACAGGTTTGTGTTGTTCTATTCATGCAAACAGCAATTCAATAAAAAACTATTTATGTGATACTTTGCATACTATACCACTTGGATGTTTGGGCTCAGTGCACTGCAAAACAACCTGAAAATCGCGCCTGACGTGTTCAAGTAAATTTTCAACACTGTATTTATATCTGATAAATTTTTCTGATTTCCCATGGGTCCCCCCGATGGATTGTGGGTCCCCCCTGTGCCACCTCATTTAAAAAAATCCTGGAATCGCCCCTGGGCATATGCATGCTACAGTTATTTATAGATGCTGGGAGCTGTATGTGAAGGTACACGATAATATAAATGTAATGTTTATATGAAAGCATAGATTGGCGGGTTGTGTTTGGCCTGCAGCAGCAATATTTAATGAGTTAGTTAATGTTTGATTAATTTGACTTTATATTTTTATTTGATTCACTAAAAGATTAGTTTATTTTTGCCAAAGCTCTAGGGCCAGATAGAAATCCACTGTGCACCACGTTGAATTTGCACTAGTAATATTATTTGGTAAAGCAGCTAAAAAAACAAACAAATTCAGGATATCAAGTCGTCATACAGCTGACACATTATATATTTTTTTTCAACTAGTTTCTTCCCTCGTATAAACGTGAATGTGTCACTGTATGCCCTCTCACATGGTTCATCATATTTTAGTGACACAAGTGTGCTTCGCACTAGAAAGAAAAGAGCAGTAGCCTGAAACAGTTGAACCTATGTGAGAGCCGAGTAATAGCAATAAGATTAGATTAGATTCTCTTTATTGTCCATTTTAAGTGGTGTCACCACAGTCCGTACAGAGCTTCGAAAGAAAAGATATACACACCGATTACATCATCCTTCCATCCATTCATTATCAGAACCACTTATCCTATGCAGGGTCACGGGGGGCTGGAGCCTATCCCAGCTGACTTCGGGCAAGAGGCGGGGTACACCCTGGACGGATCGCCAATCCATCGCAGGGCTAACGCATAGACATACAACCACTCACACACACATTCACACCTATGAACAGTTTTAGAGTCACCAATTACCCTGCATGTTTTTGGACTGTGGGAGGAAACCCACGCTAACACGGGGAGAAAATGCAAACTCCACACAGAAAGGCCCTCATGTGGGAATCGAACCCAGGACCTTCTTACTGTGAGGCAACAGCATTAACCACTGCGCCACCGTGCTGCCCTCAGATTACATCATACATAACACATATTATACCATCCATAGTAAACTACATAACATAATTACTGGGGGTTCTGGTTTGGTTTAGCTCTGGCAAAAAAACGGCCACCTGTGCTTGCCCGTTTCCAGGCCATGGACCTGTGTCTGTGACCAGATGAAAGCAATATGAAGAATGGGCTGAAGAGATTTTTGGGGTCAAGCGCAATGATGCATGCTTTGCGTTTGACGGCTTTGTTGGCAGTGTTTGTGGATGTCAATGGTTGTTTGAAGCTCAGTTTATTGTCCATGGTGAGTCCAAGGTATTTGAAGCACTCCAGCATCTCAGCACTTCAATACTGATACAGATGGGGTTGAAGGTGGAGTGGTGGACTGTGCTGTGTGTGCTGGGGTTGTTTGTTAATATGTACTTCATTTTGTTACATTGAGCTGCACATAGTTGTGAATGCACTATAGAGTGAAGTAAGAGATGGGGTTTTAAATGCATATGATGGAGTTATTGTCATTAATGAGTGCCCATATTACAGTGTCATCAGAGTATTTGAAATATGTAGTGATGTGTGAGGGGCTAAAACAGTCATTGGTGTAAAGGGTAAAAAGCAAGGGGCTAAGTACACCACCTTAAGGAGCTGATGGTGGCTGATGATGTTACACATCCCACTCTTAACTGTCTGTGGTCTGTCACTGAGGAAACAGTGTACCCAGTGGGGGGATGTTGGGGTGCTGGAGTTTTCTGATCCCCTTGTGGCGCTGGACTGAAAGCAGAAGTGAAGTTGAAGTCTTGCGAAGTTACCTGGTGATTCTACCTGTTATAGAAGGGAGGGAAAGAGGCATGCCACAACATCCTCAATCCCCATTTGGCATCATAGGCAACTGATGGCAGTACAATTGTGGTTTGACGATTGGAGAAATGATATTTAGCACCAGTTTTTCCAGCCACTACATTACTTCTGAGGTCAGTGCAACCGGCAGGTAGTGGTTTAGTTCTAGGGGATGGAGTTTCTCAGGAGCCAGAACAGAATGGTTGCTGTTTTTCACAAGGTGAGCACTGAAGCAGTTCTGTAGGACTCAGAAGATGGAATGGGAAAACAGGGGGACAGTTCAGTGGCACAGTGCTTGAGAACCTACATGCCCTCCTGTCCGAGGGCCTAGTTTACATGGGTTCACCTGCTGGTGCATGCCCTCCACCATAATGGGGGCAGGGTGTTCTGGCTCGGGAATGGGGATGGGATCCAGTAATCCCTCACATTTCTTTGGGTACTTGATCGTGTCAAACCAGGTGTAGAAGGTGTTTAGTTCTTCAGAAAATTATTATTATTGTCTGATATTACAACTGATTGGGTACTGAATTGTATCCTGTGAGTGTTTTTACTTTTTTAATGACTTGATTGGTGTTCATGGTGATGAATTCCAGTAAAGTCTCTTTGTATTTGAGTTTGGCCTTGGCACCCGTCAAGGAGTGGGAGATATTAGGCAGTATGTGAGCAGTCAGTTCATGAAGTTGATCTATTGGAAGCAAGAAAAATTGGCAAGCACAAGGATTCAAGTGACTGGGTATATGAGCATCAGAAGTGGATCATGGAGCAATTACAGATGGTGGCCTGATCTGATTTTCTTTTACATCATGTGGATGACCGGGTACATGTACATAATTTGCCTGGGGAAGAGATGGCACCATGATGCACTACGGGAACAAGGCAAGTCGGCAGGGGCAGTGAGATGCTCTGGCCGATGTTCTGCTGGGAAACCTTGGTCCTGGCATTCATGTGGATGTTCCTTTGACATGGACCATCTACCTAAATTTTTTCGCAGACTAAGTACACCCCTTCATGGCAACAGTGTTCCCTGATGTCAATGATGCCACCTCTTTCAGGTGGAGGATGCGTCCTGCCACACTGCAAAAAAAATTGCTCCGGAATGGTTTGAGGAGCATCACAAAGAGTTCAAAGTGTGACTTGGCCTCCAAAGTCCCCAGACCTCAATCGATCGAGCATCTGTGGGATGTGCTGGAACAATGCTTCGACAGGTCAGAGCTGTTATGGAGCCAAGAAGGGGACCCTCACAATATTTGGCAGGTGGTTACAATGTGTCTGATCGGTGTATCCGTACTTTGTAAATGTGTTGTGAATGTGTAAATGTTTTTTTTTAATCTTTGGCTAAGTTGATCTTAATCACCCCAAAAAGTATTCATAGCTCAAGATACAATGCAAAAATGATCAAATGATAAAATGACAAAACAAAACTGCTGCCGTGACCAATATGAAAAGTAAAAAATGCAGTACTGAAACCCAGGCCACCCGAGGCAAAATTGAACAAAGTCACTTTTGCTTGAATCACTTTAAATACATATGTATTTTCAAATTGTGTACTTAATTGCAAAATTTCACATTCATGTGCTTTTATGAATGAATTTTTTTTTTCAATACAACATATATCTTCAGCTATATCTTAAAGCTCAATATATTTTAGATGATGGAAGACTAACCAATTTTATCTGAAATCACAAATGTATACTATTAAATGTTTTCCAAACAGATTTAAATCAAAT
>JAVQJS010117197.1:0-11089 GCA_036024795.1 Galaxias rostratus | reverse complement strand
GGGTTCGATTCCCACCTGAGGGCCTTCCTGTGTGGGGTTTGCATGTTCTCCCCGTGTTGGCGTGGGTTTCCTCCGGGTACTCCGGTTTCCTCACACAGTCCAAAAACATGCAGGTTAATTGATGACTCTAAATTGTCCGTAGATGTGAGTAGTTGTGTGTCTATGGATTGGCGATGTACCCCACCTCTCGCCCAACGTCAGCTGGGATAGGCACCAGCCCCCCGTGACCCTGCCAAGGATAAGCGGTCGTGATAATGGATGGAAAAAATGATACGTTAAATGTCAATAGATTTGAATTTAACTATTTATATCCATACAGTTATTTTTGTAGATAACTGCAATTAATAATTACGGCATTTTGAAGGAAATTAATTAGCTTTACATTTAACTTGATATACACAAAAAATACATGCACAGTAATAAATCATGTAAACTAAAGAATAAAAATTCACAGTACAAAGTACACAGCTATAGTATTTATCTAAGGTCATAATGTCAGTCATACCTTAAAATAAGGGTTCCTACCTATAACTTTTAGTCTTCTAAAAGTTAATTAATTTCAATTAATTTCAAGTACTCAGTGCAAACCTGGATTCAGAATTATTTTTGATCTAGTACAAGCCAAGAGAGCACGTTGGGTGAAAAGGTTTGCAGAGGTTTGCGTTTGATGGACCGACAGCACATCAAATAGGATGTTAACGATAATTAATTAGCTTTTCTGAAACCCAGACACTTACATTGAAAATGTGACAATGGCCTATTACAAAGAAAGAGGCAGAACTGACTAGCATTCAGCACAAATTCAAACTAAGTTGAAGCAACAAAATAGTATAACAAAAAGAACAAAAATCAATTGAAGGATTGAACCAATCATTAAACTCAGTTAGTTATGGGTAAATTAGATTAAAATACAGGTTTTAAGGCACAACTTAAATATTGATTGTGAGTTAGAATTGCGAATGAGAGGGTGAGTTCCATAGTTTGGATGCTACCCTATAGAGTGCACAAAAACCAAAGTTCTTTCATTTGAAATTGGGAGCGACAGTTGACCAGCTGATGAGGATAGTTGCCAAGAAGGACAATTGGAGTTGGATTTCACCGGTCTAGGTTGTGGTTTTATACAAGAAGGATTTTGTTGGTAATGTGCTGATTGACATAGAGCCAGTGACAGTCAAAAACAAAAAGGGTCATGCGTTCAGAGGATGTGGTTGAGGATGATGAGGACAGAGGAGACATGTAACAATAAAGCAGCTGAGCAGGGGTCCCCAATAGGCGGACCGCGGTCCACGCCCGACGTCTCCCAGCATGAATTGTAGTAAAAAAAAAAAAAAATCTTTAGATTTTTTTTTTCCAAACATTGACCAAAAAAATCATATCATTATTATTTGCATTAATATGTGAGCTACCGCTAACGCAAGTCATAGTTGTTTGCTGTTTTTAGTAAAAATATATCCATGGTTGTTAATATCCATTTCGATCCTACTATGACAACGACCCGCTGACTGGCTGTTGCGGGCCCAGCAGCAGTTCACTCGTAAGCTAACGGCACACCGATCGATATCTGTTGTTCGCTAACACCTAATGTGAATCTCATATCACAATTATGGCATGCTCCAAGTTGGCTGGTAAAAGAAAAGTTGACAGTGAAAATCGGCGTTTCTATAAGGAATGGACTGAGAAATATGCCTCCATCTACCTACAGCAAATACCAGACCAATGTGTCTAATATGCAACAATACTGTAGCTCTGGTGAAAAGTGAAAATGTGAAACGTCACTATCTGAAAGAGCGTAGCGATTTTGAAGAGAAATTTCCACCTAAATCTGAGTTAATAAAAACAGAAATCATGAGACTGAAAAAGTCATATCAAACTTCAAGCAGGGTTCTTGTTAAATTTATGACACAACAACAAATAGCAACAGAGTGCTCACTCAGAGTGGCGTGGATTTTGGGCAAACACAGGAAGCCATACACTGATTCAGAAATCATTAAAGAGTGCATGACTTAAGTCATGGATGCCATGTTTGAAGGCAAAGAAAAGGAGGAAACGACAGATAAAATAAACCAAATCCCACCGTCAGATAACACAGCAAACAGATGTACTGAAATACTGGCTGGTTATATGTCCAAACAGCTTTGTGATGGAATAAAAAAAAATGCAGAGTGCATATCCCTAGCAGTGAATGAGTCCACTGACACCACTGACAATGCTGGAAAAGGTAAACTACTAGGCCTACCTACCTCCAGCCAACTATAAGCTGGACCGATAATAAAATAAACGGACCCAAGCCTGCTTCCAAAAAATATTTGTGGACCTTCAAGATTTCTAATTGGGGACCCCTGGCCTAGAGCATTATGACACCGTCCTCTAGGAAACGGGGCGTGTCTCACGATTGGTTGACCATGTTTTGGTGTCAGGTTGTAAACAAACAGCTATGTTTTCCTAGCTTGTTGCTGGCTTTGAAAAAAAAAAAAAAAAAAAAAATAGTTGGAGGAGAATGTCTACCAAAGAGGACAATAGAAACGGTTAAAACATGCCAAAAAAACATCTGGTCCCATGCAGGTCCACACAGTAATACTTATTGTACTTCACATAGTGTAAAACTGCAAAGGTATATAATAATACGTTATATTTATGAAGCGCTTTTCAAAACACTCAAAGACGCTGAAATATATATATTTAGGATTAAAAATCGCAACTATACACCCTCTGACGTAATCTGGAGTGCCTTTTCAGGATGCTTTATGAGTGTTTGGAATACAGAACACAGTTATGAAACGTCTCTCACTCCTCCACTTGTTTTCTAATAATAAGAAGGAAATAATTACTTTGTGGCTTTTGGATGAAATTCTCCAAACAAATGAGCTCTTACTTCTTCCCGAAGAACTTCCTGGTTGTGAAGACTCACTTCCTGTACGGGAACGCCCTGCGGGTGGCTCCTCACTCCGCCAACTTGGGTCCCTGTCCCTTAAGACAGAACCGGAGTCCATAACAATGAGAAGAAACCAACATGCATTGCCATGGTTGCCCCAAAACACCGGACACTTTTGAAAAAGTGAACATAGATTGACAATGACCAAATCTTTCAAGTGGCAGGGTTCCACATAATTCAGCTCAGAGTAAAGTAGCCCAGAGGCCAGGCATAATGACTAGAGAGCCAGTCCCACCTGTCTCTGTCGCGAGGCCTCCTGTCCTCCTCCAGCTGCCTCTGCAGCCTCTCCTGCTCCTTCTTCAGACGCTCCTCCACCTCTCGCTCCTTGGCTGCCGTGTCCACTGGCTTTGCTGCCCCAAAGATGGAGGCCCTGCTGGCCGGGGCGGCAGCTGGAGCGGGTCCTCCGCTGCTGCCACCTCCACTACCACCACCTCCTCCACCTCCTCCTCCTCCACCGCTCTGCTCCTCCTCCTTGGGCACGCTGCGGGGCTTAAGGTTGAGCTTGGGCCTCTGGGTTGGTCCTGCCAGGGGACGGGACAAGACACAAGATCAGGACGAGGTCATAGAAACGGGTAGGAATGTTTAGGAATCATCTAATTACGTTCTAAACTATAAACTTTAGGGACAAGCCCTCATTTCATGTCATTTCTGAACCACTGTGTGGATAGAATCAATGAATGCACATATTGGGCATCACAACCCCCAGTAATACTATTCTTCTCAACAGAGAACTACACGATACACAGGAGCATTCACTGGACAAACGTAAAAGGAAGGGAATGATACTCTTCATTTTACCCTCACCTTTTTCCTCCTGCCTCTCCTCCCTCCGTTCAAAGCGGTCCTCGCGGTCCCCGCCGTAACGGTCCCGCTCTCCGTAGCGTTCCCCGCCGCCACCCCGGTTGTCGTCAAAGTCACGACGGTAACCGGTGCCAAAGGCCCGCCGTCCTCCGCCGCCGCCACCGCTTCTAGAGTCAAAGCCTGAAGGAGCCAGAGAGTCAGTAACTTAAAGCTAATGGACGTTTAAACAGACCGTGTCGCACCACAGCTACACGTCCTCTCACCTCCCCTGTCAAAGTCTCTGCGGTCTCTGTCCTCGTAGCGATCCCGGAAACGGTCTCTGTCTCGGCCGCCCCCTCCTCCTCCGCTGTCATAGCGGTCGTTATCTCGACGTTGTCCGTCTCCAAAACGGTCTCTTGACCCTGGCATAATACAAATAAACTCCACTGACAAAGAGAACGGCTACAGTGGCGTGATTAAGTGTCATTCCAATCCCAGGTCAGAGTGTGTTTATCTGCAGTCAAACCACACTGTGACAGTACAGAGAAGTGACTGGTGGATGACCGGCCAACTAGACTTACTCTCCCCAAAGGCATCTTCTCTCTTGGGGGGTCCGTCGTCAGCCTCCGAAGCGGGGCGGGCCCTCCAGTCACTGTCTGTTTTGTCGGGCCCCAGATCGCGGTCCCGACCCATCCCCCGGTCACGCCCACCCATAGATCCATTGTCTCTCTCTGTGGGACCATGAAGAGGACAACAAACGTTTATTAGACTCCTAACATGGCAAGCAGGCAGGCACCTGTGTCTGGAACGTTGAATAAATAAATAACATCTGCGTACATCTAAACTAGAGGACATCAAAATGTACCTTTGTCATTTGACTGATCTGCAATATCCACCCGGATCCTTCGGTTGCCCAAGTTCTAGAAGAGACACGCAGATCTTAACTCAAATTACACAGAAACAACTGCTAGAACATAACCAAACCATAAAAGCAGCAAAGGTCTGGCTTTCTCCCCAATTTCTTACAGCCCCAATCTGAGACAAGGACTGTGTAGAATGGAGGTGGCCCAGTACCTCCTCGTTGAGACTGAGCGCCCTCAGCAGGGAGTCCACATCGTCAAACTCGGCGTAGCCGAATCCCTTCAGCCTCTCTGGGTTGCTGAGCTCGCGAGGAAGGCGCACTGCACTGATCTGAGAACAGAGAGAGAGTGAGTAGGCAGTGACATTGGGAGAAATACAAACATGAGCATTAACATCATGGAAAGCCTGGACAGAAAGGTTCAAACAGGCAGGAATCATGTTTCCCAGCTATTCTGTTAATAAACAAGACCTAGAGCTAAACGCACTGAAAAACTTGGGACAGATTCATTCAAATGTATAGAAAAGTAGCAATATTTGACATTGAAGAAAGAAACAAAGCTTGTCGTTGTAAGCACACAAGGCATAACTTTGTATGTCATCCCCTGAGGAGAGCCTGAGGTGACTTTTGTCCTGCACGTATCGCTCCACAACCTTAATAGCCCGGAATAGCCCAGGGCAGTGTGTCAAAGATAAAGTGTGTCTTTAATGGAACGTGGTACACCAAAACTCCAACAAACATGGACAAACACACGCCTTCATAATAGAATGGCTTCTTGGTTTGGGATCAGAACTTTGGCACTAAACCAAGCTTGAGCCTCTGCTACAAAACCAAGCAGGAAAACGACAGCAGTGTCATGTTAAGTCAACAGTAGTTGAGTCTATAGGACTCAGGGTAATGCGTGCCATACCGCTAAGCCCCTGAAGAAGTCTTTAATGGAGTCCTCGCTGACGTCATAGGGCAGGTTGCCCAGGAAGGCCGTGTAGGGGGGGCTGCGGGGCAGCCGGGAGCGGTCCACGTTGGGCTCCCGGGCGGACCGCGGTGCCGTGGGCAGGATAGAACGGTCGATAGCCGGGGCACGGTAACTGTCCTCCTCCGTATGCCAGGAGGTGGACACTAGGAAGGGGGGGGGGGGGGACAAGGGCAAGATCAGTAAGCGTCACGCTTCCGACACACATTTCCATCTTTGGAGGTTTTTTGTCACATACCAAAGTTGTATTTTAAACTTTGTATCGCCATTTAGCATTTTTCCATCAAACAGTCAAATTAGTTGATAAAATGCGTCATCGGGGGTCCTTCCTGAACTTATTTACAACTACCGCTGTTCTCTGCCAAGGGGAGCATTTGTTGGTACTAAATTTGATTTGCGTGTGATCGATGGGCATTGCGGTGTACACTTAACCTTTTAAATGCTGGTGGTCAGTAAAAAAAATATATTTCACTCACATTGATCTTATGAGCTTGTTCAACTATTTACGTATCTGTCAAATTTCTGAGAGTAATCGAGTAAATCTTCTTTTTTGATCTACAAAATAACATTACAAATTGACATTTTGCAGTTGAGCAATCATCAATAGCCCTCTAATTAATAAAAAAAATGCCAGGTTACCTTGAATGAGACTTGTAAAGGAAAGACATAAATATCTGGAATAAAGGTATATTGTGCACTAGACAAACATGTGTTACTGACAACTATCTCAATGTTATGCATTCACTGTGAGTTAAGTTGATGTTTTTTGCAAACCTTTATATCGATCACTACTGCTAGGCCCCCTTTGTGTTACAAGGGGGGAAAGTACACTACCTAGCTCAAGTCCTGCTACCACAAGTCTGCTAAGTCTGTTGATAATTGTAATAATTCATTATAATTTAATGTAGTGTCATTCACCCTCTTTGTACAAGTGAATTGACCAGAAAATGATCCCAAGATTAGAAGTGCTCTACAACTCACCATCTCCCTCCAGGTCATCAGTCTCATCGGCCCAGCTAGTGGACTTGGCGGGGGCATAGTTGCTGGGAGCGGGACCACCACCACCGCTACCACTGTCCTCGGCCAGGAAGTCAGTGAGAGTCAGGGTCTTCCCCTTCTTATTCTTCTTCTTAGCTGGGGGACCCATGTGCACAGGATTGAAAGTGGCATTAGACCAGCGTACTTGCAGGAAAAAGCTAATGTATCTACATATTTCAAAAGTTGTACCTTTTAGTGCACAAGTTTTAAAGGACCTTAGGTATTGGTGCCAGGAGTGGAGAACAATTACAAAAGTGTGTCATTTCTCAGAACTAACTGGTGGTCCTACAATGTGGTATTGGCAGTAAACTCTGATTTTTGCTAGACCTTTCGCCTAACAACAAATGAACAGCAAAAAAGGGTAATGCGCCTTTAACAAAAAACTGCATTAGCAGAAAGAGCACATCTAATTTCATATAATTTGCTGAGAAAATGGAAACATCCATATTATATACCCTGATTGCACCAAAAGAATGTACATTTTTGCAAGTGGAAGGCTGGGCATGAACAAACACTTCTGTTCTGACTGAAGTTTGGCATGTCGGATAAGGGGACTGCTTGGAGGCGACAAAACGATAAGGTAAACATTGGCACGTACTACTGTTGGTGGTCAAGCATGATGCAAAAAACAAAACAAAAAAGGGACACGCCCTGCTGCCACTAAACAGAGAGGAGCTTTGTCATAGCAAAGTCAATCAATATATCTATATATTAACAACAAAAAACACAGCAAGAACGTATTGGGTAAATTGCATAAATGTCAATCTATTATGTACATATATAAAAAGAATACAAAGCAGAAAAAAGGTTGATTTCTAATCACTGTAAACAAAACGTGCCATACTGAGATTAGATTGTTCATAGTCGTGTCAAAAAAAAGTGACACTTAGTGGCTAATAGCTAGACAAAGGTCAAAAAGACCCACTTTTGCAGGAGAAGGTAGAGTTTGTTTTGGTTTGAGGGGGACAGAAAACAACAAAGCGGGCTGACAGCTTCATTGTGAAAACCCCAGCTGTCAGGACATTTTTTTCATACACTCCAACACTCACAGGGACAAAGAAATACAAACACTGTTTACACTTGAGCACAGTAGCTTGGCTGCATAAACACTGTTTGCGATACATAATTGTTGACATGCATTACATTTATTTAATGCCGATAAATTCAATGATTTTAATATAAACTTGGCTAAACATATCGTTGCAGTCTTCAAATGTAAAATTCCCTGATAACAGGTAAAACGAACTAACTGCTGTGATCAATCCATCAACTATTTGCTTCCTTCATATGAAATCGCATTACGACTTTTAACGTGTATTGGTTCCAGTCAGGTTACCGGACTTGAAACTCAAACTTTGCAATTCAAAAGTGAACGGCAAGTCCGCTTGAAGATGCAAGTACTGTGGCGGACTGGCTTACTACCTATCTTTGTAGCCAGTCATGGTCAGTACAGTGGCTTAGTCAGCAAAGGATTGCTGACGGGAACTTATCGGTGCTTAGCTAGCAAGGTTTTGGGGCCTAGTGCTCGTGGCTTGCCAGGACCAAGTGCGCCATTATACAAGTCCTACAGTTTACAAGGAGTTAGGTAGCAAGCAAATCAGCTAAGAGTTTGCTTGGTGCCACGAGGCCTTGTGGTGTTTTTATCGAAAACAATGCCGGTTCACCTTTCGATCAACACCGCTAAAATAAATAATAGGGCTCAAAGGTGCACGTGGGTGATTCCTTGGGAGCCTAACCATTCAGCCCAGCCACTCCTCCGAAGAAATGCGCTTGCGCCTCAGCTCAGGTTAGCTGAGCGCCGTTATCCTTGCTAACATCACAGCAAGCCAGTAAAGTGGCAACACAAATTTAAAGTGCAAGATTTCAGTCTGCGAACCTGGCAACAGCAGCTAACCTTAATTTTATTGACACAGTTATTTCAACCGTCATGTGTATAATTGACAACCACCAGAGGACAACCCCTCTAACACCATGGCTGTGACAAAATGTTTCAACCGTACTGCTGCCTAGCAAGCTAGTCGTTACCTCAATTAGCTAACGTTAGCTATCGCAACATCCCCTCCCTCGACCGCTTTGCCTTTGCCCCAAAAAAATAAACATAACAAAATAAAACAGATACAACAGTGTCACCGAATGATGCAGCAACACTTCAGCACTAGTCTAACGGTGTGAATTATGTTGTGTCAAGCTAACAATCACTAAGATATACTCATCGACACAGATCGTTAAACCACATAAACCTCACCTGACGCCGCCATGTTGGAGAGCGAGTTCGTACCAAATTCCCGGATGAAGGCGTCAGAACTGAACTTCATCTAGAGCGCGCATACTTGTTCACCGGCCACTTCCCAAAATTCTAGCTCAGGGATCAAGGGTATCCAATAAACAAGTCCATTCATTTTAATTTGCTTTCAAATTACTGTTTTACTAATTTTTAAGTTACGACAGCTCTTACCTCTCGTAGTATAAATGTTTCGGTGAAACATGTGGACTCAACTAAAGGCTAAAACATGTTTGCTGCGTTATTAAAACGTCGGAATGACTATTTACCCCCAGACGATATTATATATTGTTGTAGATCCAATGGTTTGTAATTTTTAGTTCGGTCTGTATATGTAGCCTAGCTTAGGTCAATGACTGTATGACAGTAGTTTTGGTTAGCATGTCTCAATAAAAGGGAACACAAACATGGGTATAGCTTTTAAGCTTTTATTTACATGCAGTAGGCTATCCTGTGTATTTCACACGTGTCGAAATTAAAATAGAAAAGCGAGAAGTTGTTACTAAGACAAGGTAGGACTTTTTGTGCCTTGTGTCAGGTATGCAGCCTCAAAACGATAGGCCATCTGTATTAGTGCTCACTTAAGGAGCGAGGTTAACCGGAACTACTTGCTCACAATCAGTATGCTAAGCAAGGCTACATTTATGGTACCCACCTTCTTATCCAAATAGGTCGTATTGTGATTGTCATAACATTAATATTAACAATCTCGTCTTACTAACGGTGAGTAGGAATTTTGGGCATTATTTTCCTAAAATGAACTAGGCCTATCCCTTAAAGAGATATAAAAATAGTTCCGATGATGTGCTACTTGACCTGAGCTGACCTGCAGTAGCAGAGGGCACCTGTAACATTGTGCCGGTACTTATTCCTTCGCGTACTAACATGAATGCTGCAGTCTGTTACCACCGTTTGATATGACAGCTGATTTCCCCTGCCCGTTCGTTTGGTGGATAATTACAAGTAATCCTATTGCATCAATCTCGCATGTATACAACCTGTTATGTTCAACTATAGTCTTTAATTTTTATTACAATTATCTGCTATGATTCATCGTTGCAGTAGAAATGTGAAACATGATTTTTCTCAAACCTGACACATTTTTGTGACAGAATAATCGTATATAATTGTTAGTGTTTATTATTATTTTTATTTTACAAATGTTACTCCTCATTATGATTATACGGTAATATTAAGTATTGCAGCTTTCTGTTGCATACTGTAATACAAAAAGATGCTTTACAAAAAGAGACCAGAACAAGGTATTGATTGATACGTTTTATTTTGGCTCTTTTTCAGTTGGACATAATCAAAAGCAGCACTGCAAATTTGGATGAATTGGTTATGTTTATTTTGGCAGCTTTAGCGCTGTGGAGCTCTCTTCATGTCTCTTTAGTGGTTTTTCATTCCATTGAATTCGTCAGCTCATCAATGGCATTTTGGAACCTGCACACAAAGGCGGGTTAGTTTGATCTTGCAATATTCTCTAATATTGTAGATAGAGAAGTCTTTCTAATCTTATTTGATAGTAAAAAACCCTGATAGTTGGAAGAATGTTACCCATCGGTAACCTCAACCTGTTATCATAGGACAACGTCATTATTGTCACTCACTTGAAGTCCCCACCATCCAACAGGTTCCTGTATGTGGCTATCTCAGCCTCCAGTTTCATCTTCATATTGAGGAGTGCCTCATAGTCCTGGCCCTGCTGCTGGATATTGGAGCGCAAGTGTGTCAGCTCCTCCTCCAGACACATGAGGACGCTGTTGCACTTTTCCATCTCCATGTTGGAATGCTTTTCTGCGTTTCGTAGGGTGTCCTCCAAAGAGGCTTTCTGCAGGAACGTCAAGGAGAAAATTGTTGGATGCCAAGGTAGTTACAGCACAACACCTTGGATATTGTTTTACTTAGACGTAATTGAAGTGTTATGGTTGCAGTGGTACATTTTGAAAAGAAAAGTATTCTGGTCTGCTTTTTCTTAGTTTAGTTCGGTAATAGTTTGTAACTAGTTTCAAGTTCAGGCAGTGGAGACATGGGTAAGTTACTACTTACTTGCACTAGCACATGTGGAAATAAACACACACACACACACACACACCACACACACGCACACACACACACACACACACGTGCACACACACACACACACACAGTGTCCGTAATTCCCCTATTTACAGACTGTTTAAGTGTTGTAAAAGGATGACTTTGCCATCTGGAAACAAGCAACAT
>JAVQJS010117182.1:0-38210 GCA_036024795.1 Galaxias rostratus | reverse complement strand
ACAAACCACAAACACACACCACACACACACACACACACACACACACATACACACACCACACACACACACATAACACACACACACACACTCTCTCTCTCTCTACAGGAGTTAGGAAGCAGTAGGCTTCAAGCCGGGCCGACTCCCCCTCATCCGTCTCTCATTCATAATGCACACATAGTTTATCACTCACACTCCCCTCTGTGCAGACTAACGAGCCCAGTGTGCCACAGTGCATGGTCGCCCAGCGACACAGACAGGGTGGGGATTTGTGTGTGTGTGTGTGTGTGTGTGTGTGGGTGTGTGTGTGTGTGTGTGAGAGAGAGAGAACCGGTATGGGAGGGGGGGCATGTGACCTGTCAGGGAGAGAGGAGGCTGGCTGAATGACTTCACATCACCCTTTTCAGCTCCACCAACTTCCCATTTATATTGTAATGCAAATCCAAGGCCTGTCCCAGATGGTGCTTTTCCAGCATTGTGGCTGCATAAAAATATGAGTAATCAGCCGCTCAGTCAGTGCTCTAAAGTCTTCTGCTCTCTAGTCTTCCTCGTCCTCCTATCTTCCTTCACTCCACTACCACTTCACTCCTGACTGCTGGCTGAGACAAGACCTTTTATTGTGTCTCAGCCCAACTCATTCGCCAAGAACACAACTGAGGTGGAGCACGAAATGTGATCGTGAATGGAGAGAGAGTTGCATGCTGGGGGTGTCTGGAGAGCAGCAGCGGCACCGGGGGAATCAAGGCGGAGGACGACGAGAAGAGAGGCTCGAGGTGGGCCTTCCCCGACTGAGCATTAGGCGGAGGAAACGCGAGCAATAACTCTCGCCACTCAAGTGCTCTTTTAATCATCTCGGCTGAGCAAAAAACGTCGCTTGTGGGCCCGTCGCACTGTTAAATGTCACTAACACCCCCCCCCCCCTACACTACGAGACACACTAGGAAGTCCTCCTGCTTGAATAATTCACCCTCCCTTTATCTCCTTGTGGGAGCAGTGGAGTATGTCGGCTCACCGTGTCGCAATCTTCTGCCGGGGCCGCAACATCGTGTTGTTGTTTTGTAGCATCCGCGGGGCTGAAATGTGTGTCGACACGTCTGTCTCATGACTTATAGATCCCTCTGTGTTGATACAGTCACTGTGGTGGAGAGGGGAGCGGGCCCAGAAAGACTGGGCCGTGCTGACTTGGTTGACCTCGGGATGCCGCTAGATCAGTTGAATTTGAAACAAAGTGCCGCAGCCAAAATATAAACTTTGAGACAAGTTATCACTCCAGGAGAGGAACTCGGCTATCTTAGCAAACATTTGGCTTTGATTTTGCGTTTTCGGTTTTGTTGTTGTCTGAGCGGGTGGGACACGTTTTTCTATTGAGGTGAGGTTAGACACACTGTAGCACATTATAACAGAAGCGTATATTGTGTTTTGTTG
Source organism: Galaxias rostratus (assembly GCA_036024795.1). Lineage (NCBI taxonomy): Eukaryota > Metazoa > Chordata > Actinopteri > Galaxiiformes > Galaxiidae > Galaxias > Galaxias rostratus. The sequence continues at coordinate 36,788 of JAVQJS010117182.1, read as the reverse complement.
AGAGAAGGCAGCATCCTGAGGGACTGAATGCTCCGTAATCAGCTGTGCCGCTCAGTCTGTTGCGTTGTCAGCATACCTGCGCTTTCATCACTACCCTCCCGCCAGATCTGCTGTCGGCCTCAGAAGCGTTTAAAAAACAGCAGCTGCTGCCAGAGCAAGGTAATTAAATCACTTTTCCTATGTCAGACCAACTTCTCCAACCCCTGTCACCTCGTTAAATTATACGTTTTGACAACGAACTCTTGAATTCGACTTGCTTCAAAAACTAACTTTGAATATGTCTGCAAGGGGAGAAAGGGATCAGAAGTTTATGAAAACTACAATGAGGCTGAGTCTGAAAGAAAAAAGTTAATGTTTGGCGGTCGCAGTAAAATGAATCCATACCCTTCAAAAGTAATGTGCCACCATTTGAGAATTTCAATGTGTCTCTGACTAAGATGTTAACATCTACAGAAAAGTAAATGTTTAGAGTGTTTTTTTATTATTTTTTTATTATTATTTATTCTAAGTACATGTTTAGATGACATACAGAAAAGGTAATTGCCATTGTCAACTGCTTACTGTATATCAAAGCAAACCAACTGCATACGTAGTATGACGACTTTACGATTGTGTATTTAACAGAGGCCCCTCAAGTCCAGAAGATAGTTACTAGAACTTCCTTCATTATTTCTCTCTCACACATATCTTCCATTCTGTCGCTGTTAAGATGAGCTAATACTTAAGGACCGGTTATTAGAAGTTGCACTGAACAATTTGGAGAAATTGCAATTACAATGTGTACCTCCGCCACTCAAAATCTTTAGTTTCACAGAAAGGCTCTATGGCGACGGCGTATGTTTCTGTGTCCTCCATTGAGAGGACAATGGACACAATTACACAATTATCCAAAACCCTCTGTGTGCAAAGCCATTATGTCAGCTCTAAAAGCACAAGCAATCAAACTCATTTCAGCTCCATCTCAAAATTACCTGACCACAATACTAAACAACTGAATACGACTCCCATCACTGCTTGTCTGAGTCAAACACACTCGCTTAGAGAATAATGTCCCGGTTATACCCTGGCGTTGACGGAACGGTTTTCCAAACACTTTTGATGATGATGAGTATTACAACGATATCCCTGTGTGATCGCTGCAAACCAAATGTACGTCTTAATAATCTCTAATATTTGGTTCGTACTGTCTGTAATGAATCCCTCATGCTGGTAGTAATGTCACTTTTCATGTTGCACTTGTGCCTGCCCACACAAAGAGAGGTATGGTTGGCCGTGGGCCTGGAAGGTCCCTATAGTCAAGCGGTTCCTCTTGCTTACCATCTGTGCTCAAAGAGAAAATCTTTCACAGCATCCATCTCAGTCAGAGACCAACAAACGAGACGACGCTGAGAGGTAACAAAGAGTTCATCGGCGTTGAAGGAAAGCTGAGTTGGAGACTTATAACAAGAGGGGTCAGCCTGGAGATAAAGGACGCGAGAAAGTTAAGAGAGAAACTTTCTCAGAGATTGGCATGAGGTTGGACTTGAAGGCAGCTAAAGCAACAGAGTAAAGTTATGAAGTAAATTAAAATGGAGATAATAAACAAAGCCAGAGTGAAGTGTTGGAGAGAAGGCCAGACCCCTACAAAAAGTGAAGCAGTCTTTGTTAACTGAATTTCTCGACAAGAACAGTACAAATCAAAGCTTCATCCCCTTAGACCTTGACCTGCAGCTTTCAACTACCATTGCGTCTTTGACCCTTTATTTTTGGCAAGACAGACCGTCTGAGCTTCAATTAGTTTGATGAGATTATATGGAAGAACTTTGTCGGCGTGAAGTAGTACACTACCGCCATCTGTAGACCAGACTCGCCATTGCTGCCAAACCTATCCAAAAAACAGCAGCTGCCTCTCCTTATCACCTTGTGTCCAGCTGTTAAAATCTATTATTTGCACGCAACAGGTCTCAGAACACCTCATTAACGTTCTGTTACCGGTGAGCGTTCAAAAGCAAGTAAATTACTGTAGAAAAGTTGTGGCAAGTTGATAGTAACCGGTTGACAACCGGTTAATGCGAATTACACAGTTCATTTCTTTGCTTTTAGGACCAATAGTCCTTGGTTGCACAGTCTTTTGCTTCCTTGTGATCTTTCAGAGTATTGTTTTTGGCCAAACATGCAGTCATGTTCTGTTTGTATTAAAGAGCAATGGCTCACTAAACCTTTGTCATGCACTAATTCTGCATTAGCATTATGAGACTGCCTTCTCCCACAATACTTCACAATGATTTCCTTACTGTTGGTTCCACACAAAAAAGAGAGTGCTAGTTTGAAATATTACTGCATTTATGAATAACCAATAAATCTGAAGAAAACCATCAAAAGTCAGAGGAAAACCGCCAGAAAGAATAAGGATTACGATTACCCCAACACTGTTGGTAAAGAAAGTCTGTTTTAGAGGTGTTATCTAAGCCTGGCAGTTTAAGTGCACTTCTTTGTGGAAGCAGTCTCCAAACCTAATTAGGCTGACCCCCTCCTTGACCTCATTTTGTTAGAGACACTCACTTGTCACTGGGCACTACATTAGCAGACACTGCTGCTTGTACAATCCGCTATGGTATTTACTTACTGCCACACTCAGGGTTTAAAGGACTTCTTTTTTTACTCCCAATGTTCATAAGCTTTCTTTCATCATCTTTCCCGCTCTCCACAGATCCCCAAGATCATCCACCTCCCAAGAGGGCAGCCATAATACTTTCGTCAGGTTTCGTCAGATAGAGTTTTGACAAAGAAGGTACATGAAAAGGTTTATGGAAATTACAAACATATATAAGATTACAATTCTGTGTTGACTGAAACAAAGGTGATTTTGATGGTTTGTGCTCTTGATGCCCTGGCCACATTTGTTCACATTGGATAGATCATCAAAAATCAAACCATAAAATTAGATAGATCCATCACTGAAACTATTCTGCAGCTGAGAAATCAAGTGTTTATGACAACTCTTTGATGAACGCCCTCATCTGAAACGTAAATCCCAGGTTAAGTTTCATGTTCTACGGGCAGGGTATAACCCGAAAAGTTTACTACCCACATCCCTCCAAAAGAGTCACACACACTCCTTACGTAGAAAAAGACTAATTTGGGGGATCTTGACTAAATGGTATGAAACGTGCGTGTGTGTGTTTGTTAACCTGTCTGAAAGGTAAACCCAGTGTTATGGATGCGGTTAATGATGTATACGGTTGACTGGTTCGTGATAGGCCGTGTGGAATATCATTTGTACACGAATAACAATCTAGGGCTCGTCGGAGAGCTGCTAATTGCGGCTGTTGTGTTTGTGAAGAGAAGGGTGGCAGAGCTGTTATCCCAGCCAATAATCCAGTCATTATGTAAACGTGATACTGGCTTTCATTCATTATGAAAGACATGATTGATCGTGGCAAACACATAAACCAATTGCCGAAGCGATGCTTCGTGCATTTTGAAGTGTTTTTTCCCCCAACCCTTAAAAAAAAAGTAAATCTTCGTGAAATATAAGACGCAGGACATGAGTAATGCTGTCAGGCTGAGGGCTATAAATCAAGCCAGACATTGCGATCGAATAACTTTCAAATAACTTTGAATTGTTTCTGAAAACACCACGCACAAGTTTTCCTCCATCGACGGTCCCCACCGAGAATGGCCTCGGGGTGAGGAATAAGTGAAGGAAGGCTGAAAGGAAACGTTGGCTGGCAAAGCTGCTCCCTCTCCAGCTCCCTGCCAAGATGGCCATATTATGTGTCTAAACAAGCTGAGTGTTGGCACGGTGACAGACGAATCTCTGTGTGGCATACAGTCAACTGCACGGCACTCCCTTGCTGCTCATTGACACCCGGGTCTACACTTGCAGGCAGATGCCAGCTGACAGGCACAGGGGAAGTTTATTCCAGCAGCGATGGGGCGGCCATTTTAGGTACTTAGTAGATCGAGCTACGAGACCCAACAAGGTATAGAGAGAAGAGCAGTCAGTGTGTGTGAGCACATTGTTTGATGTTGGGGTTACTCTGTAACTGTGTGAGTGTGAAATGTATTATTTGTCTCCCTTCCTTCACTCTGAGGCAGGTCAGTGTTCACATGCCATCTATAGTGGAGATGAGAGAAGGGGAAGCTGTCCCTGTAGACTCTGTGCTGCTCTACAGTTCCACAGAGGTGTAGCACTCCAGCCTCAAAATGTACGATTTGAAGATACACTCCTACTACCTTCACACACAGACTGACATAAACACACACACACACACACACACACACACACACCCAAAACAACACCAGCACACGCACTCACACACAAACACACCAGTACACACTCTCGCACAGCAGTCACACCCGCATACGCAGACACACGCCAAGCCATGCGGGAAGATTTCACACCCACTCAGACTGACACAGATAAAAAGGCAACCATTACCGGCTCCTCCACACCAGACCCCTTACAGGCAAATAAAGGGTGTTAGTGTTGTTCTCTAAAACCTGTCACACCTCCAGTTGTGCATGTCAGACAGTTAAAGCCCCCGAAGCATCGTCCAGCAAGGAATAAAAGAATCAATAAAAGGACAGGAGAAAGAGAAAAGAGTAGTAAGATTAGCCGTGTGCCGCTGTGCACTCGCCGGAACGCTAGCAGGCTAATTGCTTTGAGACTAAAGTGAGGAGCGAAGGGATGGAGGGGAGAAAAGCAGCAGCCATCGATCTGTGTGCTTTGGGACACGACACAGGACTCTCTCTTCCTGCCAGGTGAATGTTTTACCCAGCCCGGTCCCGCGGACAACAACTGCATCAGGGGTTTTCAACTCAATCTGAGGGTTCTGGGGCAGGAGAGGAGGAGGAAAAAGAAAAAAAGGCCAAGCTGTATGTCATCAGAAAAGAAAAGTTGGTTATCCTTTCAAAGTGGGAACACAGGGTGTTAGCTCATGGGAGGTTTTCCAGACGGGCAGGATGCGGACGGCCTAGGTCACAAGGACCTCGTCGGGCCGACCAGACCGGGGGCATCTGCATGCATTGGATCGTTACGTCAAATGTGAATTACAACTACCAGAAATGAAGTGGCACATCCAAGAAGCACATGGTTTAAATCTGCTAGCTGCAGGAGTCATCCGGTCTATCGGTGTCTCCAAATGGCCGATAGGAGGCTGCGGGATGAATGGTCAGTGCATCGATCTGATGTGTCCTCCACCTCCCCACCTACACTGCCGGTTCAACCCGTGTCGCCATGGGAGCAGCAGCAACAGGGGGCCCGGCAGGCAGATCCTTGAGCAGATCTCATTGTCTGTCATAGAGAGGATAAAGACATGACAGATGTCACAGATGTCGTTGAACGCCAGGCACCACCATTGTTTGACCTACTGTTTAGCAATAGGACAGATTAGCATGTCAGTGTGTACAGGTGTCCATACGAATAACATTGCATCAACATACACGTTTGTAAGCACATACAAAGACACGCTGAAAACCAACAAATTAAAAAACACACATGGAAAAACAGAAATATTTTTGGTTCAAAACTTCAAAGAACATGGTGGTAGCAATCAATAAGGTTGCATTAACCAGAATGTTGCAAACTTTAATCTATTTAGCTTTTTAATCTTCCTGCTGTTTCCACAGCATACTTTTCATAGAAAGTTCATGTTGTGTAGAGTTATACTGTGCCCTGGTGGTCAAAAATTTTAACTTTTACTGCATCCTCTCAAATAATGAATTGCTATTTACCTATAGAGGGCAGCTTTGTCACAGTTATCGTCTCTTTCTCTCCATCTCTTTCACTCAATCACACCTACAGGCACACATGAACCCACACAATTTATCACTGTCTCATTGAAGTGGTCATGGTTGGTGATTTTATGGCTACAAGAAATCCTCGGTGGCCCGGAGTGTGAGTAGATTGCCATTTTAAGATTAGGTGATATCATTGATATTACGAGGAACTGATGAGGAGCCCCTTCCCTGTAACCCAGGTGCCCAAAGCAGATGGTGACTCGTTCCCAATCACCATTTCGGAATCTATTAGCCCGTCAGTTTAGCATTTGCATGTAAAGCACCTTTCTAATGGATCAACAGATGGCTTGTAACGAATGCTCGGGCAATGGTAGTGTGGATCCATTTCCAACAGAAGGTAGAACTGGAATTGCATATTCGGATTGTGGTGGATGGTGCGATGATCACGACATACTGAAGGATATTCAGTCATCAGTTAGGAGTGAAAACTCAAATACCAACAAGGCAACAACACCAACCGATTTACCACTAAGGCACCGGTGTAACTGTCACTTTTATGCCAACACTTGCATCAACAGTTACCTGGATTTCCTCTATGACAACTAGATAAAGTAATTTTAGCTCTCTCTCAGCTATCTGTTATTAGACGAGGATACACAGCAGTGTGACGCCCGGAAGTCCTACAAGTCAGTGACCTCAATTTTCCGGCGGGCCATAAATCTGTCAGTGCTGAGGGTCATTTTGATCCGGACACACACACACACACACATTAGTTGCTAATAGTCTTCAATTCTCCTTTCTATAGAGGGGGAAAACAAAATTAAATGAATTGAGAACTCGTGTTGTTTGTGCACTCTTTTCATGTTTGGTTTAATGTCATGACAATGTTTTGCGAGAACCACGAGAAACAGTCACCAAACCTGACCGGACTGAACACTTCTCATGCCATCAGGAAGACTATGTCTCCTCCGTTTACAAAACAAAAACACAGACGTTTTCTAAAGACTAAAATAGAATAAAAAAAACTATATGGAAAAATATGTTTCCAAAAAGGTTTGCTACATTTGAGGCATGTTATACATACACAAATTGTGAATTAGTCACTCAAAAAGTAGTAACTTCTGTACATGATATATGCATTAGCATTTGCATAATCTATGCAGTATAGACTCGGAGCTGCTTTGACCTGCTGGAAATACTTTGTCGGATGAATTATTCACTTTGTGGATGGTTTTTTTAAGGCCCAGCTCAGCCTAGTGCTTGTTCGAAGATCTAAAAGGCCCTGTTTCCCTTTAAAGACTAATGAAATCTTCTCGCTGAGACATGAAACATGAACCGACTTTCTCTAAAGCAGGAACGGCAGAAAGGTTTATAAATATCATCATCACGGGCTCCTTCTCACCCCAGCACTCTGGAGGCAGGCATAGATTAATGCTATTCACTAGGCTATATTGTCTTGAGATACAAAGTAGTAATAATACAAAATTTCTCACAACAAACATGCACTACATATGAATGTTATTTTCCTCTTCAGTGTGCATCTCCTTTTCCATTCCATTCTCATGCAAAAAGAAATGTTTGTGAATCCACTGAACAACAGATGTCAAATAGATTATCTTTCTCGAAATGATCAGCATTTTAGGAAGAATATTTAAATGTTTCAACTTTAGACAGGTATATGTTTGAATATGTGAATTATTTTTAAACTAGTTTTGAAGCTAATGGAAAGTGCTTAGCACAGATAGGCCAACTGCATATGTCAATAGATTCTACACAATAAAAGTAAGTTAGAAAATGTACATTGAACAACAGTGCGATGCTATTGAACTCTTAGATGCAAATATTCAGTTGTTTGAACTAAAATTACTCAAATCAGTGTGTCCTTCTCTGTTTTACACCCCTATTCTCTATTGTGTTTTCAAAATACAGCATTTACAAACTCTTGAGTCTCGTTGAGTTCTAAACTGACTTCCTCCGAATGCGGGGGAACCCGCTAAAGCTAAGCCCGGGCAAGAGGTTGCTCTTTGGGGAGTAAGGCCCACTGTCCTCCTTGGGGCTATGAGAACCACCCCGGATCTTACTAGAGATAGAGTTATAGTAGACAGAGTTGACATGGCAGCCAGGGGGATCCTCATTCTGTAACGTTAGGGGGCTGTCACACAACCCCAGACAGTAGCACACACAAGAGCAGAAGGACCTCAGGCGGGACTCAGGTCTGCGTTTGCCTTGGTTGGCAGTAAGCTGGAGACGCTGACCACTGGAGCCAGCACCCCGTGTCTCCTGCTCCTCGGCTGGGGAAGCGATGAGGTTGGTGCGACTGGTCCCTTCCTCCATGGGGAGGTAGAGGGTGCTGCAGCTGCGGCTGTGGACTGTCCTGTCCCTGAGCCCGGCTCTGCTCGGTCTCTCTCCTCCATCATGGAGGCCCAGGGCCCCCGCCAGGATGAAGCCTCTCTCCTTCTTGAAGGAGGCCCTTTCCTTGGCATCCCTCCGCTCGTCCTCGGTGTTCATGGTGAGGAACCTTAGCACCACCAGGTTCAAGAATGCCCCGATGACGGTGAGACCAACCAGGATGTACATGAAGCTGAAAGCCACGTAGGGCGTCTTCTCCTGGAGGTCCTCTTTCTTCTGCAGGGCAACAAAGTCGCCGAAGCCGATGGTGGTGAGGGTGATGAAGCAGTAGTAGTATGCATGGAAATAAGTCCAGCCCTCGAAGTGGGCGAAGGCGGCGGCACCCACACAAAGGGTACCTGCACAGGACAAGAAGCCCACTGTCACCATGTTCTCCATGGACACCTCCGTCCGTCGGAAACCCAGGCAGTGCTTGGCCCAGCGTAGGAGGTAGCGTACAAAAGTGTTCATCCTCTCCCCCAGGCTCTGGAACATCACCAGGGTCAAAGGGATGCCCAGCACTGCATACAACATGCAGAAGACCTTCCCAGCATCTGTACCCGGAGCAGCATGACCATAACCTGTGAAAAGACAAAACTAAATAAAGCCATATTTAGCTACATTTTGTGTGACAATGCTTGTGCATGATTGCGGCTGTAAGGAACACTTGGGCATAACAGAAGTTGCTGATATTAAAAGATTAAATTAAACTTGCCGATGGTGGTGATAACAGTTATAGCAAAATAAAAGGATCCAGCAAATTTCCACTGTCTCCCGGCGCGATGAGGCTCTGCTTGAAGCACCACCCGCTCAATTTCTCGAAAATCCTCCGCAGAAAAGCGGTACTTTTTCTTCATTTCGCTGCGCTTTTGCTCCAGGATGCGTCTGCGGGAGCTCTCCGACTCAGATTCCAGAGCGTCAAACACCGCAGCGCCAACCAAAAGGTAGGAGAACATGCAGAGGATGAGCGACAGTGTCCGAACGTTCTGTTTCTTCATATTTGGTCACGGAAATAACTCAGAAGACAAACTACTGGAATATGCGAAGCTGGCGCGCGGCGAGCCTACAGGTGGTGTGCAAATGCTGAACATAAAAAGCAACTAATCAATTTATAGCTGAGCGACAAAGAAATAATCCAGTGTTTCGGGAGGTGTAGTAAATATAAGAATTAAATTATTGTGTTCTCCTGCATGTCTTCCGAGAAATTCTTATTAAACGACCAAATTTGCATTTCCTTGACCGGCATGTTGCTTCAGAGTGGTACTTTGGCGAACATACAGGATAGGCTCTCCTTTCGCAGTGTCTAGCTCAACCAATCAACATACAGAACTAACGTAAATAATAAAAATAAATAATGGAAGCAAACGTAAACAACCATGTAGCTGTACTATGTGCAACAAGTTTCCTTTCTTATGTCTCAACACGATACTAAGATACCCACAGGTATAACCAAAACAAAAATGTTGTTACATAAATCACTGTGCTCTTACCCCTGCCCACGCAACGCAAAAAGCGAAATTAATGTGCGATCACATGACCACGGACACTCAATATTGACGGAAAGTACTGAATCTCGACATTAAAAACCTTCAGTACCATGGACAGCGACTTACAGTTTGGCAAATTTTGTCACTATACTTTCCAGAGTTTATCTTTGCGTTAATGCGCTCAAATATGACGATGTAGGTTGCCCTTTATCATACAACAACTGTATCACCAGTAGAATTATCCTTAATCCAGATCCATAATTTGTTTTAGAAACAGACTACATTCATTCTCTAAAAAATTATCAGACAAACCTGCTGCTTGCATGCATTTTTTATCTCCTGCGTGACACATTCTTCTATGCTTCTAATCCCCATGCAGGACTGCACGCACGAGCAAGAGGGTTTAACATTAGCCAATTTTATGTTGTATTTAATAACAATTATTTATTGATTATTCAATTTGAGTCTTGTGCACAAGACCGAACAAATGTGCTTGGTGGAAGGTACCACGCAGTTAGGCTACGATAGAGCTACCGACAAAGATGACCTGTTGCTTTAAAACCACCGCGAGGAAAGGGTGGCTTTCTAGTCTTGCATAAATGCCTGCCTTTAATGAAGAATTTGATATGCAGTGTTGGGAACCTATAAAGAACTAATCCAACACTGCACTTTTTACCAAGGGAACGATTTAAATGCTTTATTTATTAGGCCTACTGACCATTACAAATGTTTGGCTTGCTATGCTATTTAAAGTCCAATATCATTTTACAGTCATCTTCATGTCAGTATTTGTCCATTGGAGTCTAACTATACATCATAAAATACAATTTCCCACTGCTATTCGTCTGTGCTTTTCCTCAACTGTACTTACTCCAGCTTGTCGGTTTATGAAGTGGGTGTGCGCGTGTGTGTGTGCAAGTCTTAATGTGTGTGCTGGGCAAACTGCATGTGGAAATGTACAGGTGATGCTGGTTGCCATGACTACATATAGTCAGACAGCACCAAAGGTCTGAACTGCCACGAGGGTTTGTAGCTGATAAGTTCAATGTGATGATCAGCCTATATAATTGCCCAAAGGATCTCATTCTTTGAAAAGTAGGCATTTTCACCATTAGCATATTTTTAATAAAAAAAAACACAGAAAGATAACTGCGCTTGCCCTACACAGACAAGATGGAAAAACATCCCCATTTGTCAACTTGACCCTCACAAGTGCTAGTCAATTGAAGGAAATCTTTATTTTACTTTTTGCTGCAAATAGACAAGAGTTTTAAAAAACGTTTGGTTTACTTGTCTCAAAACAATGCTTCCTCTTTGGCATTCTGCACCATCGTAAGAGGCAAACCCAGAACACCGTATTCTCTTCCGTGATTCCAACTAGCTCATGCTAACTCAATTAGATCGGCGATGATAGCATATGAAACCAGAAATGTTCATAGTCTCCCCATCAATCCAATCAGCGCAGACTTTTCAAACATCTGGAAAACGCAAGCAATTACTACACAAACAACACATTAGGTCTTTAATATGATACAAGCTATCCACTCATATTTTATCCCTCAATCCCTCTTCTCTACAACAGCTCTACCTAATCCAGAGTTAGGAGGTCTGCAACAATTTAATGACAAGGTTTAATGAGAATAAGACTCAGGTATCAAGCAGTGATTGAATTGTATGAGCCTAAAGCCATTATAGGCTATTAAAAAGGCATTTATTTGTAAGATGAGAAACATCTAGGGCAAAACCGCTTTGAGGTCAGACTATGAGGGATAAAAGATGACATATTTCTTGAGATCCTTGACTCATTAATGATAGGTTTTTGGTGCTAATCCAGTAGGGTTTCTCGCAGGTGTCTACATCCCACCTCTCTGACGGCAGATGGGGATGAAAATTTGGTGGAAAGGACACAGAACCCAATTACTGTTCCCCTCTAAAAGCTCCTAGAGGGGATGGGAGGGCTTAAGGAACCACAACACAATGTGAGTCATGATTGTGATTAGGGATCCAAGGTAGAAGGGCCCATCTGGCATGAGTAAGTTTAACCGGTGGGTCTGCTTCCATTGTAGATTCTGGAGCGTCACACGGTTATCTCGGTGCAGTGGGCGGGGGAAGTGATAGCATACCCAGACCTCCAGACCTTGGTCTGGTGTGCAAACGAAAGCCTTTGATTATCCTGCACATGAAAGAAAATGTTCTTTTCCACCACTTTTATGACATTCATTGTATTTACTGTTTTGCATAAGGGAGGTTGAGATCTTACATCTTTGTTGTATTAGGGGTGGTCAGAGTGAGGATGCCGATATTTCCATAAGTGTGTGGGTGGAAATTTGTATCACCTTAGAATATGTTATGCTATGCAAATGGAAAAAATGTCTGACATGAAATCCATTGCAATTTTTGGGGATATCACACCATTTTTTACGAATACATTGAGGCAACCCATGCTGCACTACCCACAAACAATGCACACAGACCAACAAGGTAATAATACATAATTTCTAAATCAGAGGCACATAGGAACACACAGGCACACAGCCAGACAATTTGCTACATAGCCAGTTTTGAATAACCGGATGCTGTGCCTTTGGACAACGAAATTCACATTTACACATTACCATCAAACCCACACTCCACACTACAGAGAAAACAAATTATTGAATTTAATGTCTAAATCTTATGGTGCTATTTCTGTTTCAATGCGAAACGGCGCAAAAACAAGGTCTCTTTGCTGAATCAATTAATAATTTTAAACAAGTAATAAAAAAGAACTCCAGTAATTCAAATTAACCGAGGACCCATATCCAAACCCACACGCAGCAAATTATGATTATGTGTACTCCAAGCTATCTCAGATAGTTATTTTCATTTGAGTCTGATATTGTGGTGTACTATTTTCAGCACCACAGTAAGCATAGATCGATAAATACATTGTTTTTAAAGTTTGCATTGCTCTACCTCCCTTTCCTTAGCTCAAAATGTACTTGCCACCAGGGGGCGTCAAATAAATCAAACAAATCTCACACTGTAAGGAAAATGGGAGTTTATAGGAGTTGTGTTAACCAAACTCTGTTTTAATCAGAGTTCTCTCAGTTCCCAGATCTCGTAAAAACAAAAAATTCAATTATGGTATGGACATTCACATCAGAGAGAGCAGTATAGAATGAATGCTGGCAAGGTCTTGCCTTTTCCACATATACTAGCCCCCCAAAGAGAAGCACACACGTATTAATTCCATTATATTTAAAAATGTAATAGTGCAACACACTTTATGAATAGATTATTTGAAAGGTTTTGGTTAGGGTATTTGTATTTATTGCAACCAGACAATCAGTATGCTAGTTTGTGTATACTGTATTGAGAAAATTAAGACCATTTAAAGTTAGTTAGGCCATTGTCCAGATACACGGGTATTATTTTCCATGTTGGTATACAAAAGTTTTTGTACATCAGTTGAAAACTCCACCTCATTTCTTTATTCATGTTTTTATTTAGTGAATGTTTCGCGAAAGTTCGCATGTGGGAGAATCAGTACGTTTTTTTGGAAGAAATAAAACCGAAACTAAACATATGTTTTCTCAAAGTAATGTCACTCTTATTAATTTCAATGCGCAATCTCATGGCAGCGCAGTAAACCAAATGACAGAGCGTCATTCTTCGCATGGTTGGGTTGCGGCTGCAAATAACTAGCCCCTGTGAAGGACGGATGATGGTTGGGTTGGGACCGGTTGTCCTTATTGAACACGAATACGAAAGTGAAAGTTTGGCTAACAGATGTCATAGTACAGTGGTGTTAAGATTAAATCGTTTGTTCTTCTTCGATCGAGGAATTGTTAACTGAATTATGGAGGACGATTTAGTATGTGAATATGATTCGACATGGGATACAGAGAGTGATGGAGAAGACCCAGCAGGAGAGAGCCAAACGCGTCGATCGAATCCAGACAAAACCAAGTCTTGGACATTAGTACGTGCATTCAATATATTTTTTTTCTTAACAGTTAACTGTGCAAATAATATATAAACGTAGTGCTATGCATTAGTATACACGTCCCTTATATAATTCTACGTATGTTATGCTTGACCTAGACAACAATGATTTGGTTTGGAACAGGCAACGTTCACTTTGAAAAGCAAGGCTAACACAAATTAGTTAAATTGTAATGTAGCTCGTTATATTGACCAAATAATCATACATTCTCCTGAATGTAACTGGCTAGTAGCGCACACTAACTTTGTAAACGATAGCCGTTTAGCAGGCTAACGAACGTAAGCTAACTCCAGTTTCTGTGCGTGCTGATTTTTCCACTGTTTCCTAACACTGAATTAAAAATCGAATACTATTAAAATCCTCGGATAACAAACAAATTACTCCCTGACTCTAGGCTTGCTGGCTTCTCTCCAGGGTAGCTTTCTTAATCAATATTAACTAGCTGCTGCCTGCTGCTAGACTAGCTGGCTAGTGTTAGCTTTATCGCTAACAATGTGAACGAAGTAAAGCTATCTTCACAGGCCGGGGTCAGGTTTGAGCCATACCTCTTGGACAATGGGAGATATGAAGCCCAGTTGCCAGGCTAGCCATGTAGCTTTATATGTGGTTGCAGTGTAACAGTAGAGATAAACCTAATGGCTAACTTGGGAGTTCAGTAAAGTCAGCATGCCATACTTACAAAATTCTGAGTTTCTCCATATCTTGAACTTACAAATCGAATGGCTTTACTTTTATTTAAAAAATAATTGGGTGTAGGGTGTTCATTAATTTAGCTTTTATTATTTTCAGTGGCCAAATAATTCCTCAAGAAACATGAGAGCAGCCAAGGACATGCAGAACTACAGGAGGGGCTATCCAGTAAGTGAACTGTTTGTTCTATAGAAACCACATAAACTCACAAAACCATGGACCTTAGATCGATCAGCTATAAGTGTTGGTTTATTAATCGTGTTGACTGCGTTCACAGAACCTCACAGATGATGAATTCTCTGAAGACAAAATGAATAACCTGAAATTCTATCTCAATCAATATCCCTCAGCTCCTGATGGTAAATACATAAGGCCATTAAAACATTTCACAAATGTGGTAAAGCAATGCACAGTAACTTATTCTCACTTAAATATTTTTCTTCTTTTATGCAGATGTCTATATTGAATCTTTCCATAAGGAGTGGAAAACGGACTATAAGAGACTAGAGCGAGTCCACTCTTACATTCAGTGGTTAGTATGGAGCAGGGCTCTTTAGGGTCCTTCATTCTATAGCCTATCTATATGTCCTAATGTCTTGTTCTGCCTCTGTCATTGCTAGGCTCTTTCCACTGCGGGAACCAGGGGTGAACTACATGGCATCAGAGCTCACCAAAAAGGAAATCGAGGTGAGTGGAATGATAGGACACTCTTTCTTATCAAAATATTTTAAATACATTACATTAAATTAGGTTTGGGTGAATGTTTCCTGATACACAAGTTGTATTTCTCACCGTCTCCTTTTTTAGGCCTTTAAGCAGAGTGAGGAGGCCAAAGGGAGACTTATAGATTCCTATGAGTTGATGTTGGGCTTCTATGGCATCCAGCTGGTCAATAGAGACACAGGCGAAGTCAAACGCGGAGACAATTGTCGGGAGCGCTTTGCAAACCTTGAGCGGTGAGTCACAGAAGTTTGTCTTAGTGCCCACCACCATCCCTCTGAGAGTACCCTGTTTTTCAAAAAAACTGCTACGATTACCGAACGCTTTCATTGATTTAATTCAATTATAGGGTAACCAACATCCAGCTTTAACCTCAAATTCTTAAATGTCTTATGTAGGAACATGCACAACAACCTCCGCATCACGCGCATCCTGAAGAGTCTGGGAGAGTTGGGCTTTGAGCACTACCAGGCCCCATTGGTGCGCTTTTTCCTTGAGGAGACCCTGGTCAAGAAGAACCTGAGCAGTGTGAAGCGCAGCGTGCTGGATTACTTTCTGTTTGCAGTGCTGGACAAACAGAAGCGCAGAGATCTGCTGCGCTTTGCCTACCAGCATTTTGAGCCCAAAGATAAGTTTGTGTGGTGCCCAAGGAAGATCCAGAAGCAATTGAAAAAGAGGCCAGAGGGCACGGGGAACTCGGAGGGCAAGGAGGAGAGCCGCACTCGAGTCAAGGGCAAGGACACAGAAGGAGCCGGAACACAGAAGGACGAGACGGTTGACAAAGCGAAAGCGGACAAAGCGGAAGATGGAGACAATGGCAAGCTCCCAAAGGATGCTCCTGAATCGCAGACAGAAAACTCAACTGTCGAGAATGGCAAGGAAGAGCCCCAGATGGCAGATCAACCCCTTGAAAACGCTAATGGTTGCGATGACAACAACGACATGGAGCTCTCCGAGAGCCCAGGCCCGTTGGCTGTGCCAGTTGAAAGCTGCACGGAGGGAGTAGTCCAAAACGACAGTGCACCGAAGAACACCTTCGAGGAGTCAGTCAAAGATATGCAAACGGATGAAGCCGACTTAGAGAAACCCTCCAAGAAGATGAGGGAAAGTGACGTGATGTTCGCCAGCAGCAAGCCTGACCCAAACCTCACTAATGGGCAGACGGACGAGAAAGACCTCTTGAACACCAACAACAATCACTCTGATCCTAGCCCAGCAATCACGTCCCACAAAGCCAAGTCTGAAGGTTCCACAAAACACTCGCCCTCGAGTTCTTCTGCACGGGAGGAGAAAATCCCAAGGACTGACTATGTGCCAAATAAAAACGAGGAGGTGGAAGAGGCCCTGTCAACGGCGTCTGCATGTAGTGAACAAAGTACTGACAAAAAGTGTGTGGATATACAAGAAAATGGAAAGGAGCCTGATCAAATGGACATAGAACATTGCTCTGACAACGTATTGGGAAATTCATGAGTTCTGAAATAGAGGGTATACCTACTGCTACATAAAGGCTTCATTTGGATGAAATTGAAATGCCACTTGACCGATGGAATTTGAATTCCCAGGCCTTATTATTGTCTACTTTCCCCTGTCATGATTAAGAATATAGTTTTTACTTTCACTTTTTATTAAGTATGAATTCAAACATTCACCGGGATGGGACATGATTACCTTGATAATCTTTTCGTTCTCTGGTTCCTGATGTTGTACCTCCTAACCAGTAGTTGGGGTTATAACAACAAGTTGTCTGCCACTGGGATTATGACACTGTAATATTTATGATCCCTGTACTAATATGACACATCAGTTAATGAGGTTTAGTGACTGGTGTTTATAAAATTACTTTCACAAGCTACGAATGCAGTTTGCACTAAAAAATCATCCCGATATGTATGTAATTTGTATGTATGGCTAAAGAACATTCTGCATTCAGTTAAAATTATATTTGAACCCCAGTGAAATGGGTATATGATTGTATGGCCTTTTTAATACTTTATTTTCTAAAATGTTGCACAAGTTCTATTTTTTGGGAGTGGGCTGAAAAATAAGATTGATGAACAAACTGACAACATTTCCACAAACCTGGACTGGTTGATTGTATATCTTATTGGCAGTATTGGATATAGATGAAGTGTGATTGAACAACTCAAGTCTTCATGTTTTGTTTGCATGTAAAGGTTTACATGCCAGGGTAGTTTTTGGTTTTGCTATTTATTAATTAATTTAAATTTCTTGCACTTCATTTTCGAAATGGATTTTACAAGACATGTACCTACAAATTACAACTATTTACTTGATAAAACCCAATTATATGAAGTTCTTGTGGGTATGACTTAATTTTCCCTCAAAACAGTGTATATGTACTGCTAAAGAAATTGCTTCTATTTTTAAAAAAGGTTAACAAAGAAGAATATGTTATCGTAATTTTAGCCAAACCCCCATTTAGTTTAAGAATTCCCAAATCTCAGGAAACCCCCATGTTAGATAACAGCATCTGCAACAAAAAAAAAGAGGTTTGTGAATGTCATTTTCATTTTCCTCTGTTTGTGAAAACTAAATGTAAAGTCCTAAATGTTACTGCAATTTTTCAGGAAAATATTGATTGATGCATCAGTTTCACAGCATTTGAAAATATAATTGTTGAGGCTGCAGAAAGGTGACCTGTTCATTTTGTGGTATTGATGAGCCCATCCATTCTCCTGAGACCACATTCCTCAGTACTAATAAAATACTGTTGACTGTGTGTGTAAAACAGTTTTAAAAATAAACCTTGAAAGGTAAGGATGTGATATTCCTTCTTCTAGGCAGTCTCTTCAAACATATCCATTCATGTTTGATTATTATCATAAATAAAATCTTAATCTTATCTACCAGATGCCTGTTGGATTTTAGAATTGTGTTAAAAATGTGTTGGTCAATGCTTGAAAAGACTGCTGTCTCGTGACAGTCTTGTGTCATTGTAGAATGACGGTGATGTTATTCTGCATTTGGTTGTCTGGTGCAATGGTGCTACACAAAATGCAAGAACAAACTGAACTGAGTGAAGTTGTACTATTTGTAGTTACACCTATACGTTTTACTTGTGTAGAGAAACAAACATTCCATAGTCCGCTTTTAATTTATTGGCTGTTGTTTTATTAATGCAAACTTTAGTACAACCCACTTTTACTGGTTCAGAAATTGTGCCTCTACTCTCTCTCTCTCTCTCTCCCCTTCATCTGTTTCTATCCGCACCCTCCTCACCCTTCTCAACCGTGCGCGAGACTGAGCTCAGCCCCTTCGGCTGGAGGCTCGGGTTTATCTGGAATCAACGTGAATTTCATTCAGGAGCCGCACGCAGTAAGGTGACGGAGCGGCCCGTTGTGAATACTTGAACGAGAAGGAAAGGAAACTGGGCTTAACTTTACCGCAATAAATCGGATCTGCGGGGAGAGCGGGTTCCATGGCGTTGTTCTCTGCCCTTGGGGTGCTCTTTCTGTGTCAGCTTTTGACATCATCTACAGCCCAGGTAAATAGTAGCTGTGCTTTATCTAGTTGTCCTACGTATTGGAAGCATGCGGTACAGTTTCGTGTACTATGGAAGTATATGTCCAAAAAATTAAATGTTGCGTATTTCGTCGAGGGTGCACATTGGACAAGGAAAGTATTTTTTATCAGATGGCTGATGTGTGTCCTCGTTTACGTTGCCAGATAAGTTTAAATTGTTGTCATTTGGCTTAGTGTGCCACTGAACGGTTAGCGTGGACTGATTTCTGGGTACTTTGAGTGGCCTTTTTTATAGACTCGATAACCATTCTGAAATAGAACATTTACACATAGAACAATGTATGTATTATTTTTCCAACACTGAGCAATTACCATAACCTATATATGTGCAGCTGTATGGATTGTGACTGCAATTTTTACAGGACTTCATAAAGTTGGAGCTGTGTTTTCCCAAAACGTTAGGAATGTGAAGCTTGGAGATCAGGAGCCTGAACACAATAACACCTTTGTTCACTCACCCAAGCTCCTGTCCATAAACATACAGAAGTTGTTATTACAATAATGTTTTAAATTAACAAAGCCTGTATTATTTTTGGTAGACAAGCTCTTAAATTATTGCATTTCCACTTGCACGTAGCATCTATTTTTGCGTCTTTACGCACGATTTACGCAAAAGAATATCATCATTGTTCAATTAGGTGTGCACTATTTGGCATAGCTGCCTTTTCACTTTTTAATCAAAAAGGCCTGAAATAGAGGAGTTACAATAGAACACTGTTATTTCTCAGTTGCCCTGGATGCCTGCCACATGGGAGTTCTGTTTACACATTTCTAATTATTTGCTACGTGGTTGAGTATCCTAACACAAGAAATAAGGAATGTGTGAGGATTGAATAAATGTCCCAAGGAATTTGATTGAATTGGTCATTTTTTCTTTCTCGTTTTTTTTTTTTTTTAACCCTTGCTGTGATTTTAATTGCGTCTTTACATTGCAGAGGCCTGGCCCGAGAGGAGCCACTGGGGCAGCAGGACCACCTGGACCCCCGGGAAAAGATGGCACTGATGTGAGTTGGCCTATTGCTTACTCACTTTGAATACTAAATGGTGCCGAGAGTTTGTGGCCAACTGAGATTTCTCATGAATCGTAAATTAAGTCATAAATCTTGGGAATAATTCAGATGCAGTATAATATAAAACAGCTTTGGATAAGATCAATGGAAGCAGATGACTGACCTGATTATTCAAACATTTTATTATTTGCACATTCTTACATGGTTTAACCCAAAGAAAACATTGCCCCAGAGCAGTAAAATCTTATCCTTAGCTGATGTAAAATAATATGTTCTCTTGCAGTGATTGTACTTGTGGATGAAGGCTTGCCAGTCAGGTAGTTTTAATAGGTTAACTCCACCCCTTGGAAATAATGGTTCCGCCCAAATACTTTTCTGTGTGCCTACTACTTTGCCCATGGCTGGTCATTGTCTAGACAGAAATGCTATAGGTAGCAAATGTCTACGCCCACCATGTACTTAACATTGTCCAATGAGTGTATGATGTCAATTAAAAATGTCTGTGTTGGTTTGAATTGCATCAAAGTTGTGTTGTACAATTTGAAGCAGGAAATTTAGTTATGTGCAGGCAAAACCCAAAAGATAAATTAACTTTCTCAGATTCTAAGATTTTGTTTTGCGAATGTCGGACCATAACACTTCACGCCAAATTTTTCAATTTTGTAAGAAATGATTGGTCTTGATCACTTTGGTAGTATCATATTTAGGAGTTATGGATTAACAGGATTGTGTGAGTATGTCATTCAAGGCAGTAAAGTCAACAGAAGCATATCATACAGAGGACCCATTCATTCATGCATTCCGCTGTACCCAAAGAGAGTTTCATGTAACACCTCCTCCCTTTTCCCCTTCAACCCCCTCTCCAAACCAACCTGGGGCTTTCATCGTTTGACCACTTACCTAAAAAAAAGAGAAAAATTTTCTGGGTATAGTTCAAGAAGTGCTGAACTACAAGCTCCTCTGTTGTAATACGCAGCTAATACATACACGCTAGCTGCTCTTATGCAGTTTCTTAGACTTGAAAGTGAATCATTTGAATCCCAATTCAGCCCATTTAAATTTAAAGATTCAAAAGCAGCGGCACCTTCACCATCTGAAAGGTAGTTGTCTAATTCTTAATTTAATGCATTCTGAGCAATAATTAACATACGGTAGAAGGTTTAAAAAGGCTTTTGTCTGTGAACAATTATGGCTAAGACAGTTCTGGATTACCTCAAATCTTTTTTGTGTATGCTGTGTATGATAAATTAATTATTCTTGTTACTTAAAAAAACAAAATTGATTGTTTTCATGGACAGGGCAAAGACGGCCCTACAGGACTTCCAGGGAAAGCTGTGAGTATTTAAACTGTTCTTTAGCCTTTTTTTTTTTTCATAACATGGACTGAAACACTTTAGCTAAATTGTAATTAATGTTTTTGAGGTCTCATTTTTTAGGGACCCCAAGGGAAAGCAGGGATTCCAGGCAAAGCAGGAAGCTTGGGACTGCCAGGCCTACCAGGGGTGGACGTAAGTGTCAGCACATCTTGTAAGCTTTCCTCTCGCACCCTAAGCACACTAACAAAAAAACCTGGGGACCGAATGTCCACAGACAGCATGTGTCCAGACGGTTGTCATTTAATCTTTTATCCTTACTCATTCAATCCTCATCAGAACACAAACTGGAGCCTCATAGTCAGCCATATTTTGACAACATACTTTTGTACTTTTGGACACACATCATGTTGTATTGTTGATATATTGTTATAGTTGCCATTATTCTCTCCTCAGGGATTGACGGGTCCCGATGGTCCCGCTGGGAAGGATGGGCCCCCAGGGGAGATGGTGAGTATAATCTTGTCTTCTCCTAAAAACTCAGGGTTTGACCCTGGACATGCATTGGCTGTCATGGTCTCTACAGATATATGACCGTCCTCTTAGCCTCATCGATCAGCCATTAAAACCCACCTACCAACACGCTTCCATGGAAACATACTTGCATGACCACGCAAAACATTGTTTAATTGAGACTCATAGGAATGCACACTCAAACCTTCTCTCTCTCACACAAACACCACACATGCAAACACACACACCCACACACACATACTTGATGCTGAATGGCGTTAATCTGTTTGTGTATTGAAACTGTGATGAGGCTACATCCACAGCCCTCTCGGTGTACGATGACTGTAAGATACGTGGCAGGAAGGACAGTAGGCTTCACAATTTAATGTCCTGCGAGGTCACGCTGGGCCAGGTTGGGACCAAACCGCCCAGCCTTTTTCTGTCGGCAAGGATTTGTCCAGTCAGACTCACGCTCTCCGAGGGGATGTTTTAATGAGGGATCGAGTGAATCCCGAGTCAGTTTCACCAACAACAGGGTTCTGCCTTCCAGTAATCCCCCATGGAATGTGAATCAATTCCCAATGACCTAAATTATGGCTGAAGGAAATACAGGCATCTGAAATAAACAGTGTCTTCTAAGGAATGATGTTTTCGAGTGAGAACGAATGACAGGCTGTCTTCCTGGTCTCGTGGTGGAAGAAGCAGCCGTGCACATGGGCCCCATGTTGTCGGGGTTTTACAGTCCGTGTCAACACAAGTTCTGTAATCTCAGGTGACTGCAGACACACTGTCGGTTCTGCAATCCAAATGATTAGCCAAACTAATTAGGGTGACGCGCGCTAACCTGACTCCCCTAATTACCTCGATGAGGTGTGCAGTGCCAAGACTGGGGTCGCTAATCAGGTGGATATTTCCTGGCTGGCGAGAAGCCAGGTGCTAATGGGATGTAATTGACAAGACAAGGAATTGTGGAGAATTTGAGCGCAAATCTTATGGAGTGCAGTCAGCAACATCTGAAATATAGGTAAAGACATTTCAAATTTCAGATTGCAATAAAATTACTGAAATATTGACAGTAAAAATTGTTGTCCCATCTTACATTTGCAATATGGAGTTATTCAGCCTTTCAGACGTTTAACAAGCCATCTTACACAATCTTCACATCTTAAGTGTGTGTGTGTGTGTGTGTGTGTGTGTGTGTGTGTGTGTGTGTGTGTGTGGCTTGTGACTTTGTACGGGAGAGCAGAGAATCTCTCCAAGTTTGCTCTCAGTTTGAGGAATGCTAAGAGTTGCCATGACACCCTTATGTTAAGGCGAGTTGGTGGTGTTTCTGGCCCTCTCACCACACAGACACTCCAAATAGAGAGGGGGAGGTGGGTGGAAGGGGCATGTCAAAGAGAAATGGCATATTCCATAACACACAAAAGAGTTTGAAATGTAGACTTGATCTATGAGCTTTAATCTATCAAGGACTATTTTACGTTATGACAATTAGATTTTGTATACTTTATTTTTATAATAGTAATTACTGTTCTATCAAATAAACAACAACCGTGTCACTTTTTTGTGTGAAATTGATCAATGAGTATACAACACGGCCGTTCTAAAACAATGGTTTATAATTTTATTGTCGAGACGGTTTTGTGCATGACTGAGAGATTGCATGTTTTCCTCTCCCCAGGGTGACTCCGGACCTTCTGGGCCTGCTGGACCTCCTGTAAGTACTTGTTTAGACTTCTGATCATCTACACAAAAACGATACCCAAAGCAATGCTGCTACTTATGTCATCTTAGTTTCAATTTATCCATACATGGCAGATGTGTCAGCCTTTGCTGTGTTATATGGCAAAGACCCCAGCCTGCCTGTCCCGCTTTCCCTGCTTAGCAAAATCATTTCATGTAGTGGTTAGTGACCATGTCACCCTGTCACAAACGAATGTGAGTTAATCTACCTTTCCCTCTCTTCCGTAGGGCAGAGGGAGAACAGGAGCTCCTGTGAGTACATGTCCCCCCTCTGTTACGTTGTTTTTGCGTGAACTAGTTTATACGTCAATGTACTTGTGTATGTGCGCTTACGTATCAAACGTGTTTATGGTTTTTCCAGGGGCCACCAGGAGCCAATGGACTCACAGGCGGTGTTGGGCCACAGGGGCCAGTGGTAAGTGCCAAATCTTTGACCCAATTCCATTCCCACATTTATTTACTCTGCTTTTAAGATTGCATACTTAGGTGTGACTACTGGTAGCTGTCTCATTCTTTGTTTGAACAAGAGCAAACTTAGTCAGTAGTACTGCAGGGGACAGTAACAATATAATCTGATACAGTGAACGTAATGTCTGTTAGATGCAGTCCCAATAGTTAGCTATTTCAGGGCTTTAAAATCAGCGAGTGTGTTGTTAACTGAATGAATTAGCACACGACATAGTAGAGGGGCATGATCAGTTTCGGGTAGAGCACAAAGGGGGCTTCAGTGGACGTCCCCAGCAAAAGCGCCTTGCTTTCAACAAGTGGAGTGCGAGTTCCCTTATAGTAAAGAAACAAGGGGACTGATTACGGTGATTGTGGGCCTGATTTCAAATGCAGGGTCTGCTATCAGCAGGGCCTCCAACCGGAGAGGTTGGCGAGTGGCTCTGCGGGGGCGAGATACAGCTGAATGTGAAGAGGGGAGGGAGGGGTGGGAGCCAGCCAAGGGATGGGAGACTGCTATTCTATTTTTTCATGCCTTAGGATGTAACCGATGTGAATCTGGTTTTGGGTTCTTAAATCTGAGTAAATTATATGTTTTGGGAGCGCTTTACATGCTATAAGATTATTGATCATCCATTTGCTATTTTTTGTGCCAGGGACCTGAGGGTCTTGCTGGACTTCCTGGCCCCCCAGGCCCAGACGGACCTCCGGTGAGTACCACAACTTCTTTCTGGTGGATCATTTTTAACACGAAGGGGAAAATTCTCCTCCAGCATGACTTTTGATACCAGCTCTTGAAATTATAAAATTCACTTGTGTTTAGATCATCCCTACTCCTAAAAGCTGAAGTTGTAACTATTGTGTGTGGTGAATAATTCAGAGTGTAACATTACATAAGATAGATGTTTATCAGTGAGAACATCTCTGATAGAATAGGTTAAATATGCATGCATTTCATACTGCCATCTAGGGGATCATTTCAGCCTAATACATTGTGTCATAGAAGAGAATCCTCGTGGGCTTAGAGGTGCACCATGTAAAGTCTTCACAAAAAGGCCAACCTCCTCAGTTTTGGTCCCTCTTTTCCCTCTCAGCCCATTGTACACACATGCCGTGCGCCCTCTGACTATGAGCCTGAGCGAGGCAGTGTTTCATAAATCGTCTCTATGTCTTACATATTGTACGTTCTCACCCACAACTCAAAAAGTGATTGCTTTGGTATGTTTCTGAGGTGAGAAACAAAATGATCCCGAAGGTCAGATCGTGATTGCACAAAAACTGCGTGGTTCACATCAAAGCAACGAGCCCAGACGCAAATGAATTGCTTCCCTTGTAACGACCTAGATAGCCCACAACTAACTTGACAAAAACTATATCATGATTTGATGCCCTTATAAGTATGAGCTTTTGCATGACAATTGTATTTATTTGTTTATTGAAAATTGATCTTGGTAGTTTGATCAGCAAAATCTTTCACTATACATGCAATATCTTCAGTCGCCTTACAATTACTACTTCTTCCGCGGCTACTTTTGTCTGCTACGCTATTGTGACAAGCTTGTTTGGAGGGGGACGCTGTAAGCGGAGATTTTTTTTAGGAGTGCACATGCGAGACGATTGACAGGCAGGTAGCTCGTCGTGCAAAAACGCGTTGGTTAAGGTGAGGCGGGCGTCCCTAGATTTTTTAAAAGCTGAATACAGGGCCTAAGCGCATATATAGCGCTTCTCTTCTTCTTCTCTCTGAGCATTTGGTTTTATGAAATCCTCATGTAATATGTAATAAACGTAAAAAACATAATTCAGTTTAATTAATTGTTTGAAATTCAAACTTACGTATTAAAGCTTTAAGACTAACCACTCTAAACACTTCTGCTCCCCTCTCTTCCTCCTTTCTTTCCCTCCAATTGTCAGGGTCTTCCTGGGGCTCTCCCCGAGGGCAGTGGTGATCTTCTGGTAAGTCCTCATAGAAAAACAGCAATGCAACCATTTGACATGCTGTCTTCCTCCAGTCGAGGTTGGGCCTGAGTGCTCTGTGTCTCTCTTCTGCAGTGTCCTGCCATCTGTCCTCCTGGTCCCGCCGGCCCTCCAGGGATGCCAGGATTCAAGGTAAGTGAGTGTGTGTGTGTGTGTGTGTGTTTTCGTGTTCATACACACTTTTTGTTGCATTTAATAATTGTATTCAACACTAAGCTTGGTTGTCTTTTTCTGTAGGGTCACACCGGCCATAAAGGAGACAAAGGAGAGGTTGGAAAAGATGGAGAGAAGGTGAGAGCTCTGCGTGTAAACTTTGAACCAGAATTCTGTACTGAAAGTAGCAAAAAATAGACAAACGATAGTTCTATACGTGCAAGTTGCTGTTTTGTGTTTCATACTGTGTGCCTTTTTCTCTCTTTAGGGAGATTCTGGAATACCTGGTCCCCCTGGTATTCCAGGGACTGTGGGCCTGCAGGTGATTATCACACACACCACACACACATGCATACAGACACATACACGCACGCACACACACATACCCTCACAGACACACACAGACTTCAATAGTATATTGATTGTATTTGAAGTGTGTATTGACATTGTTTGGTCCATGAGTCTGGAGCATGTCAAAGTCATGCCCCCTGCTGTGTTTCAGGGCCCACGTGGTTTGAGGGGGCTCCAGGGGACGATGGGGGCAGTCGGAGACAGGGTGAGCATCTACAAACCCACATCGTCAGTATTCCCCCCCTCTCTTCCACAAACAAACCAGGACTCCAAAAAAGATGTATACTCACGAATGCCTTGTATGTCTATGTGTTTCCAGGGCTTAGCAGGCTTCCGTGGCAAACCCGGAATTGTGGGCATCATCGGAAAGACAGTGAGTCTCTCCTTGTTTGTGAAACATCTCGAGCAGCAGTGTCTCTCCTCATGACCTTGGTACCCTTCCAAAGGTCCCATTGACCATTAGTCCTATCAATGAATAGCTGCGTGTGTCTCATCTGATGCTTCCAGGGTGACGCTGGAGAGAAAGGACCAGAGGGATTCAGAGGGCCAAAGGGAGACATTGTGAGTCAATGGGACGTCTAAATATTGAATGTATCTAAAGGCCTGTTCATAAATAAATGATGTTTGAGGGGAGACTACATCAATATTTCCCTCTGTTGTACTGCAGTCCAGGGTTTTGCCTTTATGTCTTTTCCTATCTTCTTGTAATTTCTAAACAGGGAAAAATTGGTCCAAAGGGAGGTCCTGGTGGCTCTGGACCCAAGGGGGATCCTGTAAGTACCATATTTAAAAACAGTGAAAAATGCATTTGACATCACTTGTCGGACCCATAGAGTAACCGTACATTTGCTCCAAAGGGTATCCCAGGCAGAGATGGCAAGGATGGCACCCAAGGATTAGATGGGGAGAAGGTAAGCACCACCATTTCCTCCCAGCATGCTCTCTTGTTCTGTCTCTCCTTCGTCTTACACAAGAGGATGGCTGATGTCACGGTGTTCCTCTGTGTCTCCAGGGTGATCCCGGAAGGAATGGCGTGCCCGGCGAGAAGGGACCTAACGGCCTTCCCGTAAGTCCGGCGGAGTAGGGCGGGATGTCTCTGCACAGTAGATGTTCAAAGTGCAAGGCGATGCTCTCTGATAAATGGCCTCGCACTGACTCACCCAAGTAGCAGCTATTATCTATTAGCTATTAGCTATTATAAGAGGACTTATTCAGACATTTGAATCAAGATTTACCTCTCTCACGTTCACAACATTAAAACCTGGCGCACATTTAACCCAAACCATCTTTATCTTTCATTTTAGGGTCTACAAGGAAAGGCCGGAGGAAAGGGATCCAAAGGAATAGTTGTAAGTGTGAAAACAGATGGACAATCCATGCAGCTGGTCCTTGACTAACGGCAATAGGACTGACACAGAGATGTGCCGGTATCTCTTAATTGCTTCTTCTCCTCTCTTAGGGTGATGCAGGAAAGATGGGACAGACCGGACCATCTGGAGAGCCAGGTATTCCTGTATGTATCTGATGGGCTTCCGGAGGCTTTTGGCGGTTCTGCTTGAAGTCTCTCATGGGTTTAATTAAAAACTCCATTTTGTTCATCATGACATGTATTGGAACTCTTCTCACTCGAGTTGTTCTCTTTTTGAACTTTTCCCACAGGGCGATATCGGCATCCCGGGAGAGAGGGGTATAGCCGGACCTAGAGGAGTGGCTGTGAGTTGGCTGAGTCTAATTTTGTATTATCCCCTCTTGTTGTTATTCCTGTTGAAAGAATATTAAAATTTGTGAGGCTGTAACAAGATGTTATGTCCTTTAGGACAGCGTTTCCCAACCTTTTCCAACCCACGGCAAACATAAATGTAATTGTTTCATGGAACCCCTGATGTAAATCTGACTCAAACTTAATATAAAAGATGTATTTATTTTTCTCAAATGTGACTTTCCCCAAATTTCACGGCACACCTGATTATGTTTGACGGCACACCGGTTAGGAAATGCTGCTCTAGCGTGTCAAAAGGGAACATTACAGTGATGTTGGACTTTGTGGTGAAAGCAGTGCCTTTTCCTCTATTGTGCTGGATTTTCTCCTTATCCAATGGTGTCCTTACTGCAAGTCCACTGGCAGACATTAACATGTAATATTCAGAGGCTGGCCATTCCCATACTTTCAGAATCCACTCTGCAATGAAACAAGGCTTCACACAGAAACGGACTGAATGTCAAAAGTACTGCTGGTCAGAAATAAAACATATTTTATCTACAAATATAACACACAATAAATAGAATATTTCACCACTACTCTGTGTGTTTTCGAAAACTTGCTAAACACTATCATACACAAATTGAGGGATTTGGGTTGAGAGGAAGACCATTTGTTTAATACAAAAACAATGGTCATGATTAGTGAGGTCTGTTGCATAGCAACATTGGGTATGAATATGCCCATACGCCCACGAGAGGATCTCTTGTTCCACATCCCTAAGCACTATCACGCATTCGAGGATATAAGATACACAACCATTTGGTCTAGCATTTATACAATGTGGAAGGATCTGCCACAAAGTAGTAACAATTTAGCCCAGGTACATACAGGGAAATAGATGGTAAAGAAGAGAGTCTGTTACTACTGTGTCTGCTTTGCTCTTATGGCAGCCAGTTGTAAGGCCAGGTATTCACAGAGGAAGGTCCTTTGGCCACACAGAGGACTCTTTGTGTGATTTTCTTTCCAATTCAAAACCCTCTGAGGAAGTAAGGGTACAGCTGAGTCTCTGAAGCCAAGTGGCGTTTTCTCAGCCCTGGATGTTACTGATTCACTGACCAAAGCATTCCTCTGGGAGGAACGTGACACAGTGCTGTCACAGAGTCTACCCAGCCTCTACACCACGCACATAAAACAGACCGTAGACTAGTCTCCATTTAGAGGGACATTGTCAAGAGTTTGCAAAAGAGCACATATCAAACTGTGGCCTTTCCTTTCTCTTCCCGAATGCACGTGTGCTCACAGGAATCTTTCTGTTTTCTTATAGGGTGGTATTGGACCTATTGGGAACATCGGCGGCCAGGGAGTCAAAGGCTTCCAGGTCAGCGATTAGAATTATTAAAAAAGAAAGACATTTTTATCAAACTATAAAAGATTATGTCACATCTCTTTTAGATTTCCTTAACACATTCAACTGATGTGCTTTCTGTCCTGAACAGGGAGTGAAGGGAGCGATGGGAGACGCTGGTCTTGCCGGACCGACTGGAATCCGTGGAGGATTTGGTGAGAGGGTGAGTTTGCTAGTGAATGACAGCGCCTAACGGCAGGGGACCACACAGCATGACTTCCAGCATTTGCCCACACACTCAATTCCAGAATTAAACCCAACACTAAGTGTGCTGGCCCCTGTTGCTAATGCCCAGTAAGTGCCAGCACTAAACTTAGACAGCCTCTTATACTTACAGGTGTGAATAAAAAGAGCAAGCATATTTTGGCAGCCTTAGAATTTCACTTATCTGCAGAACACAACAAACCTCATAGTCACATTTCAAACAGTTCACCAACTTGCATAATGGACATTGCATCTAAGACTCAGAAACGTACTTTGGCCTCAAGACGAATCCGCCCCAGACAAAACCTCACCTAGCATGAAGCGAGTTGGAGTTGTGCTTTCCCCCCTTTTTATAAATATACATATAAAACACACAGTAGGTAAATTCACACACAGTGCATGGGAGTATGTCCTTGACCAGGGCACCCTCTCTGAGCTCCAGTGGTGTGTCCATACTGTGACCAGGAGAGGGCTGACAAAGTGGTTCTCTGTTTAAGGTGCGAGGCCAGAACAAAGCCTGTCTTTATCCCGCTCTGTGGCTCCCCGATTTTGACCCACCCCACTTCCCTCCATTCAACATGCCCCCCTCCCATGTCTTGCAGTCTACCTTTAATGAAACCAAGGAACGCTGTCGTCCCAACGAGCACCTTTTCAACATTTCTTTCTCTCTTTCTTTTTTCTGTCACAGGGTCCAGTGGGGGCTTCTGGTCCTAAAGGAGAAATGGTAGGCTTTAACTGTGGCGGGCACTGCCCAAGCTTCCTTTATTAAATGTCAAACAGAAAACCAAGCCCCTCACATTGTTTTTCAACTGGTAGTCTAACATAGTGAGGGTGATTGGGGCAATAACTGTTCTCAAAATGCTTACATGTGGCGAGTGTGTGTCTATGGTACGCAAAAATAACTTTACAGTAAAGTCGTGTAGGATCATGTAATACCTGGACATTAAATTCAACGTTGAAAAATACACAACTATTAGTCCAGTAAACACGTTTTCCTTTTGTTTCTTATCTAGGGTGTGGCAGGAAGTGACGGTCTACCTGGAGAGAACGGAGAGCCTGTAAGTTATTTCCTGTGTTTCACAAATGCAATAATTTTATGTGGGTTGACATTGTGATGCCTAATGGTTTGTTTTAATTAATATTAATGAAAGACTGTGTGTTTTATTTCCAGGGTCCATTTGGTCCAGTTGGTCAGAAAGGAGAGGTTAGTAATATCAATATATCAAGTTGTAACACTTATCCTGCTCTTATCGGTCTTTGTTAAGACTAGACGCCCGGTTTGGAAATGGCAGCAACAAGAAAGTAACTACACGTGATTCCAGTTCACATTCCGAGTTTAAGAGGATTAATTACTGGGAAGTATTGCTGCCTTTAGCGCTATTAGCCCACTCCTCACAGCGGCGCACACAAAGGTCAAGCTGCACTAAGCTGCTGAGCAATTAATGTAATTACACACAGAGAACAGATGCATTTTGCCAAGTCACTCTTAAATATGTCACTTGTTAACTCCAGAACTAATTATCATGTGAGAAGACACAATATATATCCTCACACAGTTTGTTATTCATTAAGTGAGCTGATACTTCAGCTAGCAGATCAAAGCGTCGTGCTACCTGCTGATTTGACATGTGTTCTTGTTTTTTCAACTTGTGTTCACAGTCAGGGAAGCAGGGTGAGCTTGGACCTAAAGGTGTAGGGGGGCCCCAGGGGGAGCTCGGAGCCAGAGGGGCCCCTGGAAAACCAGGACTCATGGGCTTCCAGGGTGAACAGGGTCTACCAGGAATTGCAGGGAAAATCGGTGTACCTGTGAGTAAAATCTTTAGGGGGGATCTTCAGATCTGACTGAATTACTCTACTGCATGTCATAGACCTTTTTCAAAGCATTTCAATAAATGAGAGGTTTCAATCGCAGTGGCAATATATTTCTGAAACATGTTGTTTACATCTACTTTCAGGGTAAACTGGCCAGTGAACAACATATCAGAGAGCTTTGTGGCTCCATGGTCGATGGTGAGAATCTTCCCACCAAAATAAGTTTATATTCAACCCTTTAACAAAGCATTCACATTGGCTTTGTCAAGCGCCTAGATGAGCCAGTCAACTAAAAGTACCTCTTTTTCTGTCTACGTTCAGATCAGATTGCGCAGTTAGCTGCCAACCTCAGAAGGCCCTTGGCTCCCGGTGCAGTAGGACGTCCTGGCCCCGCCGGGACCCCAGGAAAGCCAGGCGTTAGCGGTTCTATTGGACATCCTGGTGCTCGGGGACCTCCAGGGTACAGAGGATTGCCAGGAGATCTTGGAGACCCTGGTCCCAGAGGTGAGGGACTTACAATAAACCTTTGGGGAAATTATTCATTTTATATTCTAACTATCTGTAGCTCACATATTTAGTGATCAGCGTGTCATACATTATCTGGGAAAATTATCAGTTTGTTTTTTCCTAACAATGTTAATGTCTCTTTCCTTTTCCTCATCAGGTGATCTTGGTGAGCAGGGAGACAAGGGACCCATTGGTAAAGCCCTTGATGGGCCTGTGGGCGACCAAGGATACCAAGGTGTGTAGGAAACTCATGGTTACACTCAAGGTTATTTAACCTTAAAAACATGTAAATTATGAAATACAGTGGCATGTCATTATACTATATTTATAATAACATTTTAATTTATATAAATCTAAAATCTAGAATCTCTTCCAGGACAAATGTGTCATCTAGTGGGTTTTTGTCGTCCGCAGGTCTACCTGGAGTGCTTGGAATCATCAAGGATGGGCGTGATGGTTCCCCGGGAGATCCAGGGGAGCCTGGAGAATCAGGTCGGACAGGCAGGACTGGGCACCAGGGATCCCATGGAATCTGTGATACATCAGCCTGTCAGGGAGCGTCAGTTGCGGGGAAATCTACCAACCCCAAGAATCATTAAACATTACTTCTTTGGCCTTGACAACATCATCCACCTGAAGCAGGGCGGAAGAAGAGGAAAGCCAAACAAGGAAGGAAGAGAGACAAATCACATGAATTTACCTCTTGAATAAATTCATATGAGACCGGTTTGAAAGTAACATCAAAAATGTGATTTTGTAAAGAGGAACATAACATCCCAAGAACAAACATAAGCATCAGTTTGGAAAATGAGAGAACCGAGAGAGAAAAAATCTAGACTCCAATAACGAAGTGGACAGATGCTGAGACAAGAGTGCAAGAAACACCTGTCACTCCAATACCATCAGAAATTAAAAACATAAAAATGGCTGAAAATAACTTTTACTGGAAATGTGCCTGTAGGCCATACTTTTTTAAAATATTGTATGTAAAACTTTGTACATTGTTTCCACATCCCAATTATCCCTAACATCTCTATTATAAAAGGTTGTTACACAAGAACAGTGATGGTCTTTGAAAGTGTACGGGCATATATAACAGTGCTTGTATTACAGGTTATGCCTCACACGACAAGCTTAACCAATGTAAAGTACAAACATAGTTGTCAGGCAAATGATACAAATCTGTCAATGAGCTTTCTTTGTACCGTAGAAGGAAGTGAAAAAAAACAATGCCAGGTGCCCTACAATTGTGTATTTTAATGCAACTCTTCCTAGTTTTTTATTTCAGTTTTTGAGGTTTTAAGTAAAGAATGATTCCTCTTATGGTTTGATAAATGTATGATTAAAATGGTTACTATTTCCCTCAACAAATGTTTTAAGAAACAATTCAAATGCTCTGGATGCATCAGACGTTGTAACTAGTATAACATAAGTAACAATTTGTGTGCTTATCTTTTTCACATTTTGCAATGTCCACATCCACTATGTACCGGTGCTGTAACTATTAAATATACAAGACTTTAAATAATATTTATTATTGATGGGTGACTGTTGTATGTAAAGAAAGATGCTACAGCGCCATGTTGTAACAAGAAACAAATAAAGCCACTTTTCAGTAAAACTTATTATTTTCTGGCAAATTCGGTCAGGTGGTGCTTGCAGCAAGAAAGCCACGAATAAAAGTAAATCAAAAAATCCCATTTATTGTGAAGCAACAATATATTCAATAATGTTAAGCAAAGTAAAAAAACAGAACACATCGCACTATACACTTAATATATAAAAAGTCTCAACTCTTTTGAATACAAACTTGACACATCGAACATTGAACAATATACATTTAGTACAGTCAAATGAATGTGGTTTAGAGATGCCACATGGGTAAACGGTTTTTAGAACTGAAGTGAATTCAATTACAATTGCACACAGAAAAGACACATATTATAAAAGAATATATAACTGGATTACATAGCACAACTGTTATCTAATAGAGAAACAGTGCCACCTGTTAGTGACTTTTTGCAAAGCACTCAACTATTTGTAGTCTCAAAAATAAATCACTAGTATGTGATGTATAAAAAATGGCCTTTCTGTCTTCCACTTGATCAATACGACCATTGAATACAGTTAGAGGAAGCCAGCCATGTCTGTATGTCAAATACTTGGACCAGACCTAAAAACCTCACCCTTGATAAATCATTGTCATTAATTCCAAGGCAAAACTCATTAGAAAACAAATTACTCTTGAACATGAAATTATAGATCAATAATACGAATTTGGTTGATGAGGAATGGATTCAGAAGAAATATTAATAGCCAAATATCAAAATAAAAAACTTCAAATCAGAGAGTAAAAAGGAAATTATATTTGCTCTCCCATTCAGGAAAATATTAAAGGTTTGCTTCTAATGCAGTAACTAATGTTTTGTGTAACCATTGGCATTCAATTGCTAGACCTGATGAAACAGAGCTATTAAGAGGGTAAAATAAATTATCAATAAATATTATTCCAGTTAAATAGAAAAAGTCACACAACGGGCCACTGTTGGAAGGGTCACTGCTCAGCGGTCTGTGGGGCGAGTGGTGTCTCCGGGGTTCCCTGGAGGAGTGATACCTGGACTGCGTCGATGCCAGCAGGCTTCAGGCGGAGCCCAGTCTTTGCGCAGAACGAGTTTTGGAACTCCTAAAGAACACACATGAGCTAGTTAGGTTTTCAATTTCATCTCTAAAGACGCAGAGGTTTAGTTGTCAGTGGTAAAAAGCCATTTATGATGCCAACTCATGCTAACAGCGAATCAAAATGACACTTCCTAATGATACACTTATCATACCGACCATTAGCATCATGTTAAAGCACCTGTTTGATGGTGTCTCCGTACACCTCAGTGATGTACTTGAGGTAGGTGGTGGTCCACTGCAGAGTAGTGGCCTTGTCCGTCTCGTTGTTACAGAATGGCACCAACAGGTTCAACTCATCACAGCAGTGACGAATCCTCCTCCTGTAAGTCAGTGGTGATCACAGACTGGGTCAGAGTTAATGGCACAGAGGACCGACTTTCTATCATGAATAGCATTGTTAATGAAACACATTTTATAACAGGTCTTTCGTTTTCTAGCAATAACCAACATTATTGTAAATATGTACTATTTAATGATTGTACTGCATTAGTGTTAGGTATGATTACAATTTAGGAATTTAGATGACGGTAAAGAACACAAGTGGTTCTATGTGGTGAGGACTACACGGGGGTGAATAACCCACAGCATTCATGTGTACCTGCGGTCTCTCTCCTTGCTGTTGTGTCTTTCTCTGCGCTGGCTACTCTCCACTGGAGCCACTGCTCTCTTTCGGGGGGCATTTCCTGGCCCTCCAGAAGCCTTTAACTCTGCCTGAGCTGAGGCTACGCTAGGAACCTTGAGGTGCCGAGGCCCACGAGTCCTCACGCGTTTAGCAGGTTGTGCTGGCTTGGTCTCCATTACATCTACTGAATAATAAATAGGAATGAGTTCAAGCAAAATTTTAAAATGTTGATGGTCAATTTTTTAATTCCTGACAAAATTAGCTTTTATGTTAAAATTAGGAAAAGACTAACTAAAATTGACCTAAAAGGGAAGCTCCATTACCATTTTGGAATCCTAAAGTCTATTAGAGGGATGGAGACAAAAATACTAACCCTTGCTTTCAGCCCAAACATGCTCCTCGCTTGATGGGCCCGATGAACTGGTGCGATTGAAACTCATGCCTTTAGCACTCATCCTCTCTGGCCGATAGCTGAATGAGAAGTTTTTGGGGATAATCAAACCTTGATGCTTGTTAGACTCAAGCATATGAGGAATACTCCCAAAGCCCTAAATAAAGAAAGACACATAAGTACATGAAAAAACTGTTTTTCCTTATGAATTTATTTTTGTTTATTTTTAAATGAGTGTGATAAACTGAATCTAGTCTGCTCTCACATGGCCACGCATTCCTGCGATTGGGTTGAACATTCCCCCTCCATATGGATGTGACAGCTCAATGGGATTAGCGTGATCTGATCTCATCCACTTTTGCATTTGTGGATACATAGCTGCTTCTTGGGCCTCCGTAGACTGATGTAGCATTGTCAGAAAGCTAAAGCAAACAAGCAAGTACATTCAGTTGAAGGACATTCACTAGCGTAAACAATTTAAGGGAGTAGTGCTCTTTTAAAAGAAATGTAAAATAAAAAAAATGCATACTTGCTGAGAGCTGCTGACTGGGCATCTTGTTGTCTGGGGATATCACACGGTGAGCAATTAAACCTTTTCTCAAGACGAACCCGGGCAGGTGGATTGGGCCGCACTGGTGTGGCACCAATAGCTGACGGTTCTTCCAGGATTGCCTCACCTGTGTTCCTGACCTTGGCCAACACAGAGCCAGGGACCTCCCCACATGTAGTTGGGGTCCTTTCTCCGGATATACCCTCTGCATCGCTGACCAAGACCAATTTTAGCTCATGGATGTCAACCTGTTCATGCTGATTTGGGTCAAGCAAAGCAGAAGGTTCGTCTGTTGCAGTTGATGGGTCGCAGGTTGGGGTGCTCGAGAGAGGACTTCCTGTATATTCAGTTTCAACTTTCACAGTTGATGAATGGGAGGCAGGGCTGCCAACAGCGAACACAGATGAATTGAATCTGACTTCAGATCCATCTGGGTCCACCGTGTGTGCCTCCATGTGGGTCTGGATTATGTGCTGAAGGTGTGTGTATTCAACTTCGGTCATCTCCATCAGACTGAGCTCAGTTCCCATGACTTGACTCTGATCATTATTAACATTCCCATTTGCGACCACGCCAACAGAATCACAATTGTATGACGCTGGCAAAGGAGAAACATTTACGGATTTGCAAGCCAAAGAAGTTGACATTCTGTAATGTGAAAAAGAAGCATGACATTTTTTTATTAGAGGGAAAGCAACATTACTTTGTAAGATAACGATTCGTGTTGGAATTACACTTTATATTTACTTTAGAGCAGTGGTTCTTAACCTTTTTGGACGTACTGAACCCTGCAAGTTTCATAAGCGCCTTCACCGAACCCTTCGCCCCTTCACCGAACCCTTCGTACAGAAAAGACTCACACACAGTGTGTG
>JAVQJS010117179.1:0-18225 GCA_036024795.1 Galaxias rostratus | reverse complement strand
AGGCTACATAACACCTAATCTATAGACTCTGTGTTTGAGTGTGTGTGTGTGTGTGTGTGTGTGTGTGTGTATGTATCTATATATATATATATATATATATATATACACACATGCACCCATCTGTATTTTGGATATTGAGGATATCAATATAGTTATTATTAAAATGATTACGCTAAAAGGGTATCTCTCTGCTGGATAGACTGACAAGGACATATCATATTACTATATTTTGCTTTGCATTTATTGAAACCAGACCCACGACAAACATGCACATTTAAATGAAATGTATCGTTTATCCTTACAGCTCAGGTATACTTGTTTTAATCAAAGAAATCAGTGGTCCAGCCTTTAAACTGGAGTCCTGCAATCTCAAGAGAACTGCTTTGCACAGACAGCAATAGACTGTGCCATGCTGAGGCGGCTAAAAGACTAAGTTAAACCTAATAAATCCTTAAAACAGTTGTAACGCACAATTAGACTCCTTACAGTCCTTGATAAATGTTACATGTAGTACCTTGACTAAGCTGTGCAGTTTTGTTTTTTGTTTTTGTTTCCTCCTTCCCTTGTGCCGCTATGTCTTGCCTAATTAGAAACGTTGTCCGCTTTCTTGTAGCTCTGGCTACCTGAAGG
Organism: Galaxias rostratus; assembly: GCA_036024795.1. Classification (NCBI taxonomy): domain Eukaryota; kingdom Metazoa; phylum Chordata; class Actinopteri; order Galaxiiformes; family Galaxiidae; genus Galaxias; species Galaxias rostratus. The sequence goes on along the minus strand of JAVQJS010117179.1, from coordinate 17,595 downwards.
CAAAGCAATACATGGAAGAAGAAAACTATGACAAGATCATCAGCGAATGCACTAAAGAGGTGGAATCTGGGGGCAGGTACACGGCAGAGGCTCTGTTGCTACGTGCCACCTTCTACCTGCTGATTGGTAATGCCACTGCTGCCCAACCCGACTTAGACCGGGTCATCAACATGCAAGATGCCAATGTCAAGGTGCAGTGAAGTCTTTATACCTCCTTACGTTGAAACATAACTGTGCCTGTGGGAGTGAATTTAGAAAGAGAACAAAAGCTTTTGTTATTGCAAGCTTTGTGAATTGTAACAGTTAATTTATAACCTAACAGATTTAGATGCATCAAGGTAAGACAAGTGACTGAATGGAGTGTGCTGGAAGAAAGCCCTGTGCAGAACTCTGTGCATTTAAAAAAAGCATTAAAATACACAAATATATGTATTATATATCTGTCTTGTATTAGGGATTTCTCTAACATGAGTGTTTCTCCGCCCTGATAGTTGCGGGCTAATGCGCTGATCAAGCGCGGCAGCATGTACATGCAACAGCAGCAACCCATGCTTTCCACACAAGACTTCAACATGGCTGCCGAGATCGACACACGCAACGCTGACGTCTATCATCACCGGGGTCAAGTAAGCCACTCTCCCTTCCGCATTACACCCTTGGTTGGTTTAATAGTTGGCCCTGTAGTGAGGTTGTGACTCATTAACTACTATGGGTAGATAAGGTCAAATCAGTATGAAAATAGTGATAGCCAATGATAACTCTTTATTTTTTGGTTAATAGTTCCAGTTATTTTTTTAAAAAAGTGAAAAATGATTTGAATGCATTTTTTGTTTGTTTTTGATCGAAAAATCTATCGCCTTTATTTTCAGGCTGATGAATTGGTTGGTTCAAGTTGAATATTTTTATTTTATCATTTATTTTTAGAGGTGCAACTGAATAAAACTCTGGGGTTTATGTTAAGATATTGTTCTGTCTTTGGGTGATAGCAATCTGATTAAATTTTTATGCAATGTATGTTCCCTCAGCTGAAGATACTGCTGGACCAGGTCGATGAGGCAGTTGGGGACTTTGATGAGTGCATTCTTCTCAGACCCGACTCTGCTCTTGCCCAGGCTCAAAAATGCTTTGCCCTTGTGAGTAGATAAAACCTTTTTATGACGTTCAATGTTCGATACAGTTCTCTTCTACACAATTATTCTTTTGACGTTCGCACCAATAAAAAGCATCGTGCCATGAAAGTTGATACTTTTTATTCTCATGAGCATTTCTCAGATCAGTTATTTCTTTGTCTAATAAATGCTGTCTCGTAATCTATTGACTGTAACAAATGTCTGTGCACATTTACGAAAAGTAAACTTTTGATATTTTGTTGTTCTCAATGTCCCCTCAGTACAGACAGGCTTACACTGGAAATAACCCATCTCAAGTGCAGACTGCCATGGATGGCTTTGATGATGTCATCAAGAGGTTCCCAAAGTGTGCTGAAGGCTATGCACTTTATGCTCAGGTACAAATTAGGAGACCAAGACTACGTTTATGTTCTTAATTTTGCTTGGAAACGTTCCTAACTTTGTGAAATTACCCGGACGTATCTAAGCGGCAGAGAGGTGCTGTCCTAATCCTCGAAGTGCAAAAGAAAGGTGCCTCAATGTTTCTTAAGTTGTGTACTTAAGTATAGGATACACTGGACATCGTTTATGAAAGAAGCAAATGCTGCCCCAGAATTACCTGCGAAGTGCTAGATCATTCAGCTGTCAATCGACATGATTGACAAGGGATGCAGAAAATGTTGCCTAGTTGTTTATTCAGCTTTTCCTAGCTTCTATTATGCCCTTACTTGCCAATCTACTCAAATATAATATGTCGACATGTTAGATATGTAACTATCATAGAAGGTTTGTATGCCCTAACATAAATGCATAACTTGCATTTATGTAGCGCTTAGGCGCCATTCAGTCATATTAATTAGGATTCATGCGTGTCAATAAATATGAGCTGACAGGGATTAGGACGGGAACAACGATTCTGAATGTGACATATTTTGTTTCACTTTTTTGACAGAGATCCTATAAACCCTTTTTAATTCCAACCTTGGTAATAAAGTAGGTTAATATATTTCTCTGCCTTGCCCAATCAACACAGTGACAGCGTGTGGTGAAGTATCTAAGATGCGCTTTTTGTAGTCTAGTTAACTTCAGGACATTATAGTTTATCCATGAACTTACTAAAACCTCTGTTACTTGACTACATAGCCTAGTGTACCTGCAGTTGGACTCTTTGAGCAGTAGGTTAGTCGTTTTTCCCAAAGTCCTAATGAATTTTTCTCCATATTTTTCCTTAACCTCATGCCTTTGGTGTAAGTCATTTAGGACATACTTTATTGGACAATTCGGATCCATCCCAAGTCTCACTTGAAAGACTGTCAGGAGCTTCTTTTAACATAAATAATCCATACAAGTTCAACACATGTTAAGTGGATGATTTAGTAATATGGGAACAATTTTGTGACAAATTATCTTTTTTTAATATTAAGTTCCTATAGTACTAACAGCAAAGACTATTTTTACAATTTTTGTTTTAGGCTTTGACAGACCAGCAACAGTTTGGCAAAGCTGATGAAATGTATGACAAGTGTATTGACTTGGAACCAGACAATGCCACAACATACGTCCATAAAGGGTAAGTTAATTTCTGCCCAACTAACTGCCATTCATATATTGCTTATTCTTATAACATTACTGAGGAGTTTTCGGAAAACAGAATGAATTCAGGTCAAATGGCGTTGCTGCTCATCTAAGAGGTGTTGAACTGTTTTGTGAGTGTTTTATTTGTGTCCAGTTTATTGCAGCTCCAATGGAAACAGGACCTTGACTTAGGTCTGGATCTCATCGGCAAGGCAATTGAGATTGACAACAAATGTGACTTTGCCTATGAAACTATGGGTACCATTGAGGTCCAGAGGTAAGCCATAATTGTTTTTTATGAACCAATGTGTTTTGTTTTAAGATAGAAAAAAATGCTTAAATTAATTGCTATGCCTTTTTTTTTAAGGGGGAACCTTGACAAGGCCATAGACATGTTCAACAAGGCCATCAACCTAGCCAAATCAGAGATGGAAATGGCCCATCTGTATTCACTGTGTGATGCAGCATACGCCCAGACTGAAGTGGCTAGAAAGTATGGTCTGAAGCCTCCAACGCTGTAACTTCCTGCCTCATTCGGTTCCCGTCCCACTGCTGAGCCTGGTTATATTGAAACTACAAATGCTTTAGTATTTTTTTTTTCTTTTGTCAAACATGAGTAGAAGGATATTAAAAAAACAACAACCCCTGGATAAAATCATGTTTACATCACAAAAAAGTGGAGTTTTACACCCTCACTGGAATAAAAGGTTTTAACCAACCTACTCCTTTGAAATATGACAATACATTATATCTAAACCGCCAACCATTTTATTTTATTTTTTGCAAAAAAATATGGGGCCCATACCCAATAAAATTGTCATGATATGCTTAAAACCCTATTTGCTCAATGGATTACTTAACTTCTCCGTTGATCAATGCATTGTGCTATTTCAGGTTAAAAGGTCATGTTCACTTCTTAAAGAGCTTAATATAGTTTCTGATGGACTGTTCACTTGTATGTTGATATCATTCTCGTTCTGAAGTTTTTTTTGTCCAACTGCTTCCGTATTCTAACAAAACATTATCAAGTGGCAAATGCAGGATTTAAATTTTAGTCATATGTATGTATAATGCTGTCTGTGTTTGGTGTAATGCTGGAGTTGATCACAACGTGTGGGGCAGGGGTAAATCGGTTGTAAGGATTAGGTTCTAATGTATTTTTTTTATTTTGGGATTGCCTGTTTTCCTTTTTATATATTCTGTACAGCATGTGTGATATTTCTCTTTATAAATAAATGTTAATACAATGCTTGTGCTGAAGTACTGGTCAAAAGTTATCTGAAGTTTTTGGGTAAAAATGTAATCCATATATAGCAAATTAGCACATTTCACAATTTGTAGCCTTTCGATTTTCATGATCAAATGGATTTGTTTACTTAACATTGCTACTACATTCTAGTGATTTGAAAAGTACATTTTTCCCTTAGATTATTTTCAAAAAAAATTCTGAAGCAAATGGCATCAGCCAAGTAAACTGTCAACAACGTTCTTGATCTTGATGCTGCAATGTTGGTTTGACTGAATGTTCAGAACACTAACATAATTCCTTTTCCCAGAGATGTATCACGAAAAAGAAAAAAAAAGAAATTCTAAATGCGAATAAAGTTTAATTCTTGAATGACTTGAATTATTTGTCTATGATATGGATTTCAAATATAGTCATTTTTTATTGATTGTCAAACAGGTTAAAGGGGGGTGGAAGGGAGCAGGAGGTGGCGGTGCTAATCGATTACTGATAGAGCACAGCCTTCATATAATAAATGATTTAAATAAAGTTGTCATATGTACTAGCATTGTAGTCAGACCGATTTGATTACTATGTCAGAAGGAGGGATGGCAACAAGTCAGCAATGCATCGCGATACAACACTTTGATGACAGCAAATTTGACGTGGACGTCAACACAACAATGGCGGATGCAGTGGAGGAAGTTCTACAAGGCAGCTGGTGAGAATTTGGCTTTTGAGTCTAAAGACGAAATACATGTTAATGTTGATTGTGTAGTTACCTAGTTAACGTATGTTATAATGTTGATATTAAATAATATTGACATGAACAGCGTTTCATTTATGTTTGGTTAAATATGTTTTAAATAAGCTTAGCAGCTATTAAGATAGCTAGCTAGCAGGAACTAGGCTACAGTCATAGATATATGGTTCTATCTCTGTGGCTACAGCTTTGTCAGCTGGTTAGCCAGCTACTTGCTTGAGAAGATCGGGTAGATTTAGTCTAGTAGTCTAGTCATGATTGTCAAACTAGGTGGTATGTTGCTTTCACTCCTTGTGACGTGATTATTTATGTTCAATCTAGACAACTAGATCATATCGGCAATGTTGTTAATTTAGATCACTGAAGTTCTCTAGGTGGAACGTGACTAATTCTTCGTCACTGTTGCTGTTACTATAAGCAAAGCTGGTGCTGAGCCATGTGATTTTATTCTTGTATTATTTTTATATTTTTTATAGTTTGGATCTTTATCGTTACATATAATGCTTTTTCAACGGCGGTTGTTTGCTGCAAAGATAAGAAGGGTTGGTCGTCTTGTTAATTCTGACGATGGTACAGCATCGTAGTCACACACTCCGCATGTCATCTGTGTCTGTGATCAAATCTCAGTGTTCAGTGTATTGTGTGCTGTTGATGGGTGTCAAGTAACGTCACAAGTAAGAATACATCAAACACAATCTCTGATAGAAAGAGCAAAGGTAAATCATACTCCATGCAGTCTATCTGTGGTTATGATGGGAATGTCTGCTTGTATTTTCTTGAACATGCTGTCGTAGAACGCATATAACAAAGAAGACGCCCAGGGAAATTACAGATTTAATATCCCTTAATTCCTGATGATAACCACTCATTGTTTGTGGAGTAGAAAAGACAGAGAAATTAGTCAGATTTCTTTGTTTTTCTCTTCTATCAGTAAAAGACTAGAACATTATAATGCTTGTCTTCGAACTTGTATCCGATTGTACTCAAATTAAATATATTATTTCAAATGACTAACCAAATTAGATCAAACTTTTCACGTCTTAATTTATCTTTTTAAGACAGATTCAGGTAAAGTTCCCTCTAATCTATGGCTTTATAGACTTTGAATATTTGGATATAAAAACCAGCCTTATCTCTTTTTCCTGATTGTGAAAGTCATTGCTGAGGTATCTATCTGGTGATTTCGAGTTAAGCTTTTGGTGCCTTCCTTTTTGTTTCAAAAGACTTTATGCATCCAATCAATGTAAGTATTTAGATAAGAGCCGGATCATAACCATAAATCCTCAGGTATTTGATCCTGTTCAATTACATTCAGGATAAGTTGTTAGACAGGAGGCCAACACTAAACTTAAGGTGCCTCTCTCTGCTTTCTGCAGGGACCAGGATCTTGCAGAAGCGTTGGACTCTGGAGGGTCTGACATGGAGATGGAGAGGGGACTCGTTCATGTGCAGGAATTGCCTGCTCAACAGAGGGCCAAGATATGGAAGGTGCCTTGAGTTTAAGAACAGTGTTTGGGTATTACACATAAATCTTTAGTTCTTGCGTTATTGACCCTGATACCAGAAAAGCCGGCGGATGGATAATATTCGTGTTTGCTCTAACTAGAGTGATCGGCTTGTGTTTTCTTTTTGATACCAATCCTTACTCTGCCGATGGCAGTTGACATGGTAGATCACGAAGCTTCCCTAGCATTTAGATATCTACCTTTCTAAGCTATGCAACATTGTGTTATGGATCCGAAAACAGATTGTATGGTAAAGACAAAAAGATTGGCAACACGTTTAACAGCTACATGCTGGTGTTAAGTTACGGACTCTAGGGGGATGGTCCCACTTTACTTGTACCAGTTCCAGTGATGGAGTTACTGTGAAGGTCTCAAATTGAGCCAGCCATCTGCTATCCTGTGCTATCACCCTCCTATGGGGACTTCAGTATCGATTTTTCAGTCATTATGGAGAGGATCACATTGTGGCTCTGGATAACTGTGAGAACTGAGGGATTCTGTTTTCTAAGGTTTGCCCATATACCCATGGTGGTGTTCCTCAAACTAATCGCAATTCTAGGAATTATTGCCAAGTGCAAGACATATTGAGTTTACTTTAGTGGAGTGTGGAAATGCATGGGTGAAGTGTTTACATCTGGATGGCCATGTCTGCGTTTGTGGTCAGATTGCTCTGAACGTGGCGGGAAAGGGAGACAGCCTGTCATCCTGGGATGGGCTCCTCGACCTGCCGGAACAGACCCTCATTCACAACCGCAGTCAGCAGCTCATTGGTAAGTAATTTTGTTTGTTTGTGTTAGTGTCTATGTGACCAAGGCCTTTCCTTCACAGTGCTCAAAGGTGGTAAAAAAGGGTTTTCCGCAGGACATTTTTCTTTAAAAAAATTACTAAAAAGTTGATACGTCAAAATGGTTGCCACCTTTCACGTAGTGTAAACCCATCAAAATAGAATCGAAAACATTAGCTTATAATTTACCATATTTCATAATAATATGTTCATGTATGTACCTAACCATTCGGTTCCTGTTTGCAGACCAGCTGGGTGTGTTGGAGGAAGGGAGAATGGACATGGTGTCGGATGTGGAGGCAGTCATCACGTTCTACTGCAAGTCCCGCAACATCACTTTTACCCCAGAGCTGAGCTGGCCTCACCTGCTCAAACCCCTGCTGGGGCTGCAGCTGCCTCGCAGCGACCTCTACAACTGTTTCTACGCCATCATGAACAAATATATTCCTCGGTGAGACCCCAACCGCCATTTTTTGTTTTACCATCATAAGCACTTTCAACTGCTCTTTTTCTCTGTCCCTGTGTCTCCTGTCCATTTTCTCTCTCTTCCTTTCCACATCACTTTTCTCTTATCTTATCCATCTCTTTCTGGTGCGTTTCTTCTGTTGGCATTTCCCTGCTTTTTCTGGCATTCACAAATACCGTGACCTTGGTGTAAAATGTGTGTGTGCCTTTCATCCACCCAATAGGGACTGTGTGGCAAAGGGTCGGCCCTTCCACCTGTACCGGCTGCTGCTGCAGTACCACGAGCCGGAGCTTTGCTCCTTCCTTGACACCAAAAAGATTACACCCGACTCCTACGCCATCAACTGGGTCAGTTTTTTCTAAACCCTTGGGACCTTGCTAGCCTCACTGCCGGGGTGTTGCTGGGGAGACTTCTGACTTAAAAAATAAAATAAATTGCAAGAGTCTCTGAATGTGATATCTGTTTATCACTAGGTTTCTAATATTAGGGTTGAATTCTGTTCATGAAATGTAGACTGCTCTAAGTAGTTTGATTAAACCATCTTCTCATCATACAAACACATTTTTTGTCTCTCTTTCACACTATCTAGATCGCATTCCTGCAAGGACAGTGTTTCAAACTATATACCTTTCTACCTGTCTTTAACTTTAGCTTGACATCATAGACCTTTAGGTTTAAAGGCCAGGAAAGCTTGGATATTTTAGTGATCCTAATGCACCGCCTGAAACTCTCACAATCTCCCTTAGCTGGGCAGTCTGTTTGCCAGTCACTGCACTCCAGAGGTCACTCAGGCTGTGTGGGACATCTACCTCCAGCAGGCTGACCCATTCCTCGTCTTCTTCCTCATGCTCATCATCCTCGTCAACGCCAAGTACGTTTCCCTCAGCGATGGAAGGACAGTGGGACGACACAATGAAAGAAAGTTCTTCATTGTCAATATACTGACTGAGAGGCGAAGATTATTAGATTAACGTATTCGTTAGAATTGTATTTCTACATATGTCATACATAGCAGGGTTTGCTTCTGTCGGGTGTTTATCCTTTTCAGTTTTAGATAAATGTAGAGTTATTGATCTTTCCAGTTTTTTTTTACTTCCTGATTACTGATAAGTGACTGTGTTTTGCAGAGATAATGTCCTCACACAAGAAGGAGACAGCAAAGAAGACATCATCAGTAAGTTCTCCATCTCTCTGAAAGACCGATCATACATTGTAACATACATACATGCTTAGTGTTTTCATAGTTTGGATCTTACATAAGGGGTTTGTTTGATGTCACAGAGATGCTAGAGGAATCTCCAGCTCTCCTGGAGGCTGAGGACATTGAGGACTTGTTCTCCCTGGCACAGTATTACTATAGCAAGACTCCCCTGTCACTACGGAAGGTAAATCACCACTATCTGTGATAGTCACAGATTATCCACGATTAAAACAATATCTCAGTCTTAAAAAAACAGCCAGTCTTTATGTAACTTCACCAGATTAAATATTTACTCTTTCTTTCTGTATTTTCACCTATAAATACAGATTGTCCACAAACTGTATTTTGAGGCAATGAGATAGATTAATGTAGAGGATATTTGACAACATCATAGCTATGTTGTCAGTACTGGCTACACCAGGATTCCATGTCAGGGTTGAAACATCGTCTCTGCTTGGTATGCGCAGGAGAACCAGAACCTGTTTGGCAGCAGCCTTGTGGCTCTTAAGGAGGAGGACATGGACCTCAGTCAGGCTCTTTGTCTCCCTGTGTCAGTGCCCGAGATCCTGCAGGCCAACCAGCTAATGCAGCAGGTAGGGCCTCGTCACTCAAACGTTCCTAACAGGGCGGGTATGGAGATAGTAAAATTGTGTGGGCGTGTGTGTTGTTAGACTTATCAGGCCTTACCGACTCAATTCACACGTCTTTTTTTGCATTACTTTCATGACGTTTCTCGTTGGTCTCTTGTCATCAGGAAGGAGTGCGCTTCTTTGTAGTGGACTGTCGACCTGCAGAGCAGTATAATGCTGGGCATCTCTCCACCGCCTTCCACCTGGACTCTGACCTGGTAAGGGCTGCTTAGCTGGCTGTGTGATGGAGCCCTCTGCCTAATGCATGCAACCTCGAGTATAAGAGATCAAATGAATTGGCTCCATGTGCTTTTTTAACCATTGGACATCAAATGAACTTATGTTGACATGAAAATTTAGCATGCAGGCAATTTTGTTTAGACAAAATAAACGTGTTCATGTCTTAGTAAAGCAATGCTCTGGTGTAATTTGCCCCACAGATGCTTCAGAACCCCTCAGAGTTTGCTTTGTCGGTGAAGTCTCTTCTGGAGTCCCAGAAACAGTCTCTGGAGTCGGGCTCTGTGGCCAGCGGGGAGCACCTGTGCTTCATGGGCAGTGGCAGAGAGGAGGAGGACATGTACATGAACATGGTGCTGGCCCACTTCCTACAGGTTAGACACACGGCAATATTATCCAAACATCTGGGATGAGAGGGATCGCATTTCTTTGTGAATGTCTTTTTTTATTCTTGAGCTACTTGCTAAATGTTTTATTCCTAAAGGGAAAGTTATAACGATTAGACATGGCTTGTTTGGCAACTTAATAATAATGTGTTAGTTTGCATGATATTGGAGGAACTAGGAGTGGTGGTGTGATTCATTTCCTCTTTGGGAAAACCGCTTGGGCAGTCACAGAGTCAGTATTCACAAAATGTCACTTCAAGCAAAGAACCTTTTTTTTAAGAAAAAACATCTTTCTATTGCAGAAAAGCAAAGAGTATGTCAGCATCGCCAAGGGGGGTTTCATGGGTGAGCATGTTCAACTCAGTCTTCTGATTCTTAACCAATATTATTTGGTAAGATTTAAATGCTCAGTTGCGCTCATATTGTGTTATGATATGTAGCTCTCCAGCAACACCTGGCAGACATGAATGTGGATGGTCCAGACACGTCATACCTCCACTGGATTGTCAGCACCTCCGGCTCTCATAGTAGCCTCAGCTCCGCTGACGTGAGTCACTGGGAATTGCACCCTCTGGATTGCACACTCTTGACTTAACTCAAAAGGAAATGTACTTTCTTTTGCAGATTTCCGTTTTAAGTGCTTACTAATCACCTTACTTTCAAAACACAACATGGAATATAACCTATCTGTATAATCTGTATAACCTGTTCCAGAGCAATCATTTGTCCTTCAGACATGACGAACATCACATAGATACCTTTTCCCCCAAATTCATTGACACCCCTCTCTGATCCTGCAGGGAGAGTCCAGTCCTGGGGATGGCAAAGGGGTCAAGTCTCTGGTCAACAAAATGACCTTCGCCCTCAGGTCCAAGTCTGTCAACGTCAAAGAGAAAATGATTAATTTCATTGAGAACACCTCCACCCCAGTCGACAGGTGAGCTCCCGTTCCTGTACGATGAATAGGGATATGCCGTGACATCAAGTCATTTCCAGTGGCAGTTTGAATTTCAAAACCTCCTCTCATACTCTTTCTTACAGCATTAATCACATTTTTACTATCTAATCAACCAGAACAATTTCACTACTATAATTTAGGATTTTAATCTTTGATTTTGGTCCTCAAATTAAATGTTTTTGCATTCAGCAGTGCTGAATTTTTGTGTAATTGTTGTTTAATTAACTAAATACTTCCTTAACTTAATCCAACCCCTTCCCCATCCTACCTTCTGCCTTATCCCATACTAGAATGTCTTTCACTCTACCCTGGCCAGAGAAGGGGCTTCCTGATCGGTAAGAGATGACCTAGTGTTGTTAAGCTGTCTCTCACCAGCATGACAACCAGCCTCACTACCACACCCGTCCTCCAAAGGCGACAAACACCCGCTTCCAGTTCTCAAACCAGTCATATGGAACGTATGACAGGGCAACGCTATGGCATGTTTAGTAACACACTGTGTCTGTCAACCGACATCTCTGCTGCCTCATCCACACATAACTCACTCACATGACTTCTCCATTCCACATGTCTCCAGGATTTGGATTGTCTGTGTAGAGAGTTCTTAAAGGACCGTGGCAGCCTGGTTGCAATGTTTGTTTCTGTGCTTTTACTAACAAAATGCCTTGTCTGAACATTGGAGGCGGTCTTTTATCCCTGTTTCGCCCAGCAGTTTGACTGCTGCTCATTATCTCTTTGGCTGTTGTTTTATTATTCTAGTCTGGCCGTGTGAGCTGTCCAGGGTGTTCCTCCATGTCTGCTTGGAGTTTCACTTCCACTCTCTGTTGTCCATGCAATTATTATTCTCATAGTTGATAACCAGGTCTATGTGACTTCCTTTGTTCTACTGTGCCACATTCACATAATGTCTTTTCATACTTTTTGGTGTACAATCCCTGGATGTATCTCACTAATAATTCACTTATTTGGTTCAAGTTGTAATGCTTACTAACTTTTATATTTTTTCCCCAGTAGCATAGCCTAACCTAGAATAACTAATCATCTTCCGGTATGTCCAGGCTCTGCCGCTGAAGCAGTCAGCTTCTGTTTTGCTGTCCCTGTGTGTGTGTGTGTCTGTCTGTGACTAGTAGAGTTGGTTCACTTGGCTCTAATGTCGTCTCTCTCTCTCTATCTCTCTCTCTTGCGCGCTCTCTCTCTCTATCAGACATGTGAGTAGCAGCGACCGTGTGGGCAAACCTTACAGAGGGGTGAAACCCGTGTTTAGTATCGGCGATGAGGAGGAGTATGACACGGGTAAGGATAACATTACTCCCTTCCTGCAAATGATTATACTTCATTGAATGATTGCTCTTTGTTTATCATAGTTGTCCCAACTCTTTTTATGTATTTAAAAGTTTGATGCTTCCTGCACGCAGTTCCATTTACTAATGATTTACAGACCGTTAAATGACAAAATGTGGAAAAAGTGAAGCGCTTTGAACACTTTCCAGATTAACTGTAAACTCACCAAAGATGCACACACTTTCTCATTTCAATGACTGTGGGATGTCTCCAGATGAGATTGACAGCTCATCAATGTCAGATGACGACAGGAAGGAGATTGTCAACATTCAAACCTGGATCAACAAGCCAGACGTGAAACATCACATTACTTGTAATGAGGTGAAGGAGACTGGACACATGTTCCCCAGGTAGGACCCACAGGTCGGGAACCAAAGTGAACCCACCACTGCCATCAAATGCATTATTCATGGAAAAGTTGGCTTTTTTTAATAAATATATAAACCAGTTTAATGATGCTGGCCCAGTAAGGTCACTAATGCATTGTGGTAGTTTTGCATTGTTCTCTTTCATAAGACCACATTTTCTTTAAAAGCTCTACATAAATCCAAGGTCATAGAAAAACATACAGTATATATACACTGAGCTGATCGTTTGTAATCATAAAATCTATTCATAGTATAATAAGAGTTCAGCATCAACATCTTACATGTCTGGTCATCTTTTGCTTGTATGGTTACGGTCAAATTGTGCTTTTACAGCCACTTGCTAATCACAGCCACCCACATGTACTGCCTGAGAGAGATCGCCTCGCGAAAGGGCTTTGCGTACATCCAATCCAGGCAGGCGCTCAACTCTGTCGTGAAGATCACCTCAAAGAAGAAGCACCCGGAGCTCATCACGTTCAAGTTCGGCACCAACAACGCGGCTGGAGTGGAGGTGTCCGCTGTGGAGAGGTGCTGACACAGTGGGATATTTCAGATTGACTATAGGAATAATTGTTTATCAATTATAACGATGCATTAGGCGTTTCACTGAACTGGATCTGCTCTATCCAATCTAGTAATATTAAAAAAAGCTGAGATAGTTGTACATATATTGATATAGACTGAGAAACATGGCACTTAATATCTCTGTCCTCCTTCCATCAGATATCTAATACCCAATGCAGGTGATGCCACCAAGGTCATCAAGCAGCAGATTATGAAAGTTCTGGATGCGCTTGAGAGTTCCTAAAGAGAGGAATAAAAGGCTGATTGTGCCCTGCTGCTGGCTTGGCCCAAAGAGGAACAGAAGAGGAAGACTGCTTCTCCTCCGGTCTGCTCTCTCCCTCTCTCTCTCTCTCTCTTTCTCTCTATTCATCTCTGTCCACCTTCCTCAAGGATAGATCTGATTCCCATGTGAAGACTGACTGTGATGCCCTGCCCATGTGTATGTGTCTGTGAGACACTAGGGCAGATCACTGATAAATTGACTGATCTATTTGCGGGTCTGTGGGAGTTGTGTGTATTTGCGTGTTGCAATATTGAAGTGCAGCTCTACATGCAACAACCCTGAGCCTCCCTCTTGTACACTAATGGAAATATGGAAGATTAATGTTCTGAGTTTAAACTTTTCTTTCTTTCTTTTAACATTTTTGTTTTTTGAGAAGTCAGATTTTTTGGCAAACGTTGGCTCTTTAGTTGCTCTCTGGCAGTTTTGCCTGTAGCCTTAACCGTTAGCCCAGGGATCTATCGATGGCTAACATCACACTAGCTTTTAATGACTGACAGTCACTCGGTTTGCACCCTTGTGTTTATTCAATAACTTGAGCATTCCATAGTCATCAGTGAAACTAGACATTAAACGGCCCAGGAGCGATGCTCTGAAATGGCTAACTTGAATGTGTGTTTTGGCCCTAGGAAAATAGGATTGTTGTCCAGATTAGCATTCGTGTGGTCTGACCTATATTGATAAGGCAGTTAATCATGTAGCAACATATTACATGTTCATGGATTAGATCTTAAGTGACATGATTTGTGAGTACTGTTATTGTTTTTGTACAAATATGCTTAATTTAAAGTTTGGGTTTGCTTGGGTTGTGCACAACAGAAAAACGCTGTTTACTGTTGATGCTGTGATGGCCCCAAAGGAAAAGTTTGCCCCCACTTCCCAAAGTGTTCCACTACTAAAGGTAGAACTTTATTGAAGAAACGCTTGTTTAATGTAAATTAACAACTGTTTTTGATACTTTTCTTCTGCTCATAGCCTTAAAAACTGATGATTTGAGGGTCTTATAAATATGTATAAATGAATACTGTATAAACATATCACCACAGAGGTTATTTAAGGTGTCTTGAAAACATTGTGTCTAGAGGGTCAAAAGGTTATTGGTTATTATTAAGCTGGCTGTCATGCCAACCTTCACTGTCTTAGGATGTCTGTCTCGTTTCTTGACTGAACTGTAACACATTTAATCATCATCAGAAAGTGTTTCTTGAAAGGCATTTGTTTACTGATTTTGTGTGTGTACCCAGTAAACCGCAATGTCTATAATGCAAGTATTGAATGAAAAATAAATGCTCAGTTTTCATTTTAAAATAGATAATTATTACAAGAGGATGTCTACTAAGGTGGCACAGCAGCAGTGTGGAAGGCATTCTAAATTCTGAATTTGAGTTGATAGCATCTTTCTGAAAATGATGCACTTTTGTAATTTCCCCCATGTTTAAACATGTGTAATTTTTTTTATTATATCATTCTCGTCTTATATTTCTAAATGGTTGTACTATTGTGAATTATTTTTGATCTGCGTCCCAAAGTCTGTTGAGGCAAAGATAGGCCTAGAGCATAAGTCAATGTTCGTTGTATAAAATTATGCTGCATTAGTGTGTTGCAGTCCCTGCTGGTGTATGCCTCCTATACTTTAGTTCACATTGCTTCTAGTATGTTTCAGTTTGTCATTTGCACATTACAATACTGTTTTTGTAACCACATTTGTTTATAATAAATTTGCAATTTATTCAACAATTGCATCTGTGTTTTATCCATGGCAAATGTAACTCGCTTAAATATTGAAATACATCAAATAAACATGTTATTCATGTTTATTAAGCTTGCTTGATGTGCGACTTGATTAAATAAAGGGTGAATAGTTGTCTGTGAAATTTAAGTTGCTTTAATTCTACATATTCTATTTTGGGTTAAATTATGTCCTTCAGCAACTAAAAATATAATTTAACAATTATTCAGGCAATGCTGGGTTGCAAAATGTCCCGCACCAGCAGTTCAAACATTTGATTGGTGATTGGAAAGAGTCCACCCCTGATAACGCTACACTAATAAATTTCACATACAAAGCTTTTATTTTGACTTTACATCGATACAAAGCACTTAGTATGTATATCCTAAGCATGTTACAAAAATAAAAGTGTTTTATCAAATTGTGTTATCAAATGTAAGAAATATGTATCCCCTGAAGTTTAATTGACTATGAAAACGTTTCTTACAGAGTACGTTAAGTATAGGGACTTTAATTTTGAAAGGATCATTGCCGGACACAAACAACGGAAACATAGCGTAACGGACGGAACACGATTGTTGTCAACACGGTATTTTTCAACTTGTCTGTTCATGTCTACTTTGGCGAAAGCAATGTCGAGTGAGTGAAGACTTGCGAAGTAATCTGTCCGCTTGCTGTTTCAGGCAGTCTAAATTTTAGACACGTGTGCTATTGATAGCATATAATGATTTAGTAATGCAAAGTAGAGGTAAATTAACGGTGTACTTGACTCATGCACAATCTTCGTCTGTAAAAGTCTAAATGATACAAAGGCAATTGACATTGCAAAAACTGTAACTAACCGTTTCTAAAGTGCTGATAATCTCTGTCGCAGAGTTCCGCCTAGCAGTGGTTCAACTGCATGTGACAGCTGTCAAAGCTGACAACTTGTCCAGAGCAAGGAAATTTATAAAAGAGGCTGCGGGTGAAGGTGCTAAAATTGTGGTTTTACCCGTGAGTTATCAATAGATTACAACAAATGTAGATAATCACTGCAAACTTTTCTATGCATCCTTTACTTTTCCATTAAGATATGCGGTATGTTGTACATTTGTAAAGGGTGTAGATATTTGTGCTTTACATATCATACCACATGTGGTATTTGTGTGTTCATTGAAATATAAATATCTATGCAGGAGTGCTTTAATTCTCCTTATGGAACGGGATTCTTTCCTGAGTATGCAGAGCGGATCCCGGGAGAGTCATCCCAGATATTGTCTGAGGCTGCCAAAGAGAACCAGCTGTACTTGGTAGGAGGTAATAATATGACACAGGGTCTTGAGATTGCCTTAGTGTGAGCTATTTAAATTAGTATA
Organism: Galaxias rostratus; assembly: GCA_036024795.1. Taxonomy (NCBI): domain Eukaryota; kingdom Metazoa; phylum Chordata; class Actinopteri; order Galaxiiformes; family Galaxiidae; genus Galaxias; species Galaxias rostratus. The sequence goes on along the minus strand of JAVQJS010117179.1, from coordinate 1,120 downwards.
ATCACAATTATTTATAAATAATTAACATTTATTAAAAGCATACGGATCAATTTGAATGTAGAATGCTATTTGTAGAGTATCACGTTAATTTGGTCACTGTATTTTAGGGTCTATTCCAGAAGAGGAGGATGGGAAGCTTTACAACACCTGTCCAGTATTTGGCCCTGATGGAAGCCTAGTGCTCAAACACAGAAAGGTGAACACTGGACGCATTGCATCTGTTAAAATGACTGTTATCTTCTAGTCTTCTCCTAATTGTTAATTCTGTAGTTTGTTTTTTTACCTCCCATGTATAAACCCCAAAATGGACTGGTTCTTTTCCAAGGTTGCCTAGTCATTCTGTTTCCTCTCTATTCTTGAAGATTCACCTCTTTGATATTGACGTTCCAGGGAAGATTCGCTTCCAGGAGTCTGAGACACTAAGTCCGGGCAGCAGTCTGTCAATATTTGATACTCGTGAGTGAAATTGTGTAACCTTACCCCGTATCCATATCCAGACACTGAACTGGTTAAATAGATAATCTGATAGAAAGTCTGCAAACTATATTCAAACTAAACTTTATTCAAATACACAATAGGACATTTTAATCAGTACAAAAAATATAATATTTAGGAAAAATATGAAATTAACTTTGCTGTTGATCTTAGCCAATAGTAATTAATGACATTGCCAATTGTAAAAATTGTCTGGTGTTTCTTTAAAATTTCTTTTTCAGCTTTCTGTAAGGTCGGTGTTGGCATTTGTTATGACATGAGGTTTGCAGAACTTGCACAGCTGTACTGCAAAAAAGGTGAAGGATTGTGTATCTGAAACGCTAAGAAATATCTAATTATCTTATTACACTGATCTGTGAGAACTATAGACTGATACTTTTGTTTTATCCAATGTGTTCTGCATCTGGAAAGGGAAAGAGATAAGTCTGAGAAAAGGAGGGATCACACTTCCTGTGATCACAACAATGTACAAGTATGACAGTAAAATGTCTGGTCATTACTTATTTTTGTTGTATCCCTTATCTTCCATGGCAATGATAATTGGTAGAAGAAGAAGAACCACAAGTAAAATAATTTCACCCGCTATGCATTTTTATCATAATTGAGTCCCCACACGTCCCTGTAC